>JACXGM010022390.1:0-16746 GCA_016801145.1 Umbra pygmaea | reverse complement strand
TCTATGTATATGTTAGTCGCGTCAGTGCCGCGTTAGAGCACTTGGAAATATATATATAGTTTTGTGCAGTTCCAATGTATTACGTAGAACGGTTCCGGTACAGTGTATTCCTCGATCTATTCATGTTCATTAAACATCAAGAACGCTCCTCCCGCATTCTGGTCTCCGTTTCCTCTCCTACACAACAACAACTGTGACACTCGTAAGCATTGAATCTTCTATTCAGAACACATACGAGCAAGTCGCTCGAATTGTGGCAGCCATGTTTCGCCTCCCTCTTTAAAATACATTAGCCAAAGAGGGACATACCTGGAAATTCAAGCTCAGCATTTCGCGCTTTTACACTCATTGGCACTGTGACGAATGCCAGGGGGAGAGTACTCATGATTGCAGATTTGAAAGCCTGTTGTAGATGGAGGATCACGCCTATTCTCCAGGACATGTAATAGCAGCAGTTAGCCTGGAAACACTATATTGCACTGGCAAAACGAACTTGGCATGCATCATTTTTAGCAGTGGAAACCACACGTGCGCATTGAATCATTTGAATAACCTTCACAATCAGACCACTGCGACTCAGTCTCTGTCATTCAGGGCCCAGACCTGGAATGGTTGGGTTAGAACGAGTGGGGAAAAAACGTCCCCTGAGCTAGGACCAATGCGTCCCAGCAGAATGTAATGGGTCATGGGGGTGCACAGAGCATCTCCCCCATTTCTGGAAACTGTGTAGCTCCTGATCTCTCCGGAGCTACCAGGATCAGAGACAATCTCTATCGTCGTACTCTCTGGATCAGGTGCGAAAGACATTGTATAAGAAGAAAGTCGTAGCGGAGATAATCGGACATCTCGGACACGCGAACGCGACCACCCCTATTAAGCGGTTGCCTGATGGTCTCAAGTCTGAGTGTATGGCGGGGGATTTCACCCCCCTTGACAATCTATGTAGACCACCAATGCGTGGCTGTCCGACCTTGTGTGTGCGTGGCGACCGGCGACTAGTGATGCAAAGTGGCGTAGAACCAGTAACCACAATCTGAGCTCCAGATGGACTTAATGCTCTGAGTGGGGGGGGTGCACTGGGTCCAATCTGAGGTTGGTAAACCATCGTTGTGTTTAGCGCATGTGTAGTAGACCTAATGGCACCACTACATGTGCGGCCAACATCAGGACTCAGAGTGATACACAGCGTCCCCTACGTCCGATACTATCGCAGCCCTGGAGGGCCTGCAGCGCACGAACGCTTGAATGAGAGATTGTTTTCTGTCTCGACACAGGTGGACTCCTTTGTTTAGGGAGATTAGTCGGGGACCCAAACAAATTACCATCTGGGAAGGCATAGCGTGCTCTTTTCCACATTCAGGGCAAAGCTCAAAGTCATCAGGTGTTCCATTGTCTCCGCTGAGCGAGACATAGCCTGTTCTGGGGATCTGCCCAAGGCTAGAACGTATCTGAATGGCATTCTCCTGTCTCCGTAACATTTTCCATGGCAAGAGAAAATGAGGAGACCCTAGTGACTTTGAGCATGAATGTAAGTGACTTTCAGGTCTATCATCGTGAAGAAGTCGCTTTGCTGGACTCACTCTATTGAGCGTTTTACCATTAGCATGCAAAACCTCTATGGGCAGACAGATCCGTTAAGGGATCGAACAGATCTCATTCCTTTTGACTTCTTTGGTACAAGGAAGTAAAGGGAGTAAACCCTTCTCTCCTCATCTCCAGGAGAAATCAGCAAGACTGCAGAGCTCTGTAGAAATTGTGCGATTTTGCCCTCCAGGGAAACCCTCTGTGTCTGTGACATCACGCGGGTTTCCCTGATTTTCTGCAACACAGGGGAAGGGCGTCGAACTGAAAAGAATGGCTTCTCAAATTAACAAAATTTGCCATCTGGGGATGAAACACCTCACTAGGCATTCCGAGAAGTATAGTAGGAAGTGTTGGGAAACTAGAAAGGCCCCTGCCACAGGTCCACCTAACCCGATCGGGGGGGGGGGGGGGGGGGGGGGGGGGGGGGGTAACGTGCCTGAGGATAAATTATCAGATAAAACCTCTGTCATGTCCAACGTGCTGTTTGCATGTCAACTGGGGAAAACCCTCCCCTCCGTGGGAAAAACAGACTCTCAAGGAGTGATGTGTGTGAGGGGAGACAGACAGAGCATGCAGGGATAAACTAGAGTGCGGCCCCATCGTACTTCTCGAAAATGAGGACGATGGCGCCTTAAACCTGTTATTAATGAGTTAATGAGATAGGGATCTCTTACTTATTTTATTAGGGATTCATGAGAAGTGCTTTTAGTAGCGTGTGCCTTGAAAAAAATACCTTTCTCGCTACGCTCTGATTTTACTTATTTTAGACTGTGTAACGCCCTCATAGAGGTAACAGAGTCAGATAACAGCATGTTAGTGGTAACCGGTTCACACTTACCACCCAGCATAGGAGACGTATTGTGAACACAAGCGCCGCTCTGGTTCAACAACACAGGTGTTTGATGAAACAGTCTAGCTATACCTTCTACAGACACATGCTCCAGTCTCTCTGCCGTAGCGGAAAAGGAAACAGGGAATGAGTGCGAGGGAAACAGAGAATAAAATTCAGGAACTTTATTTACCCCGTCTCCATCCTGAACAGGATTGGCCTTTTGAGGTTCTCTCAGTGCGGTCAACCAAAGGTGATGGTGAGACAACTGAATTAGCCATTACTCTGCCGGAACAGGTGGCGACAACTTGAGCCATTTGTAAAATGGCTGCTGATGCCTTTCCGACCTCCTGAATCTCCACAGCAGTGAAAGAGGTCTGGTTCAGAGAAAGAGATGCCAGGGAGGCAGCTCACAATATTGGAAGAGGCTCCTGCCGATTGCGCCTCTAGCCTGTATGACCTCTGAGAGAGAAGCAGATACTCTGTCCTTCATGTCTGGAAGGGCGGGCTTCTCCTTAGCAGCCCAAGCGGAAGTGCCACTGACAAAGTGAGTGGCTAAAGACTGGTCAAGATGGGGAATGCCTCTCTTCACAGACTCCTCTCTTCCCGCTACCGTGGAAAAGGCTAGGTAGCTTTTCACCGGCGCAGAGAGCTGAAAAGGAGCAGACCAGTAGTCCTCCACGTAATCAGCTAGAGACATCATAGGTGGGGGGAGAGGTTCCTTAGTCGGGGCAGGCTGGGTGTAGATAAGAGCTAGCCATGATTTTTTTACCTAAATCTACACTGCAGGCGGGTAAGAAATATTTAGCCTGCCAGCTGCTCTCCTCATGATGACCGGTAGGTCATGGCGGAGAGAAAGGAGAGTGGATTTTGCTGCCGTAGGCTCCACCTCGGCCTTCCTAGCTTCTGTGTCAGAGAAAACTGCATTTTCCTCTTCATCTTCTTCCTCAGAGATTGCTCGGGAAAACTCAGCACTAGCAGCGCGCCCCACTGGAGCACGTAGCGCTGAACGTGCTTCAATCCCACCCAAAGGAGTGGTGGCATTGAAACAGGTGTCACATCCCTCCGGTATCCTGGGTGGTAACCCAGCACACACGTGGCATGCAGGGCTAGCTAGCTGTGCAGCTGGCGCATACTCGTGCCCCAGGGAAGCCACACAGCAAAACTGTGACCCGTCATCCTCAGTGGGACGGTGGCAGCGACAAGTTATGTCGGAGGTCTGAACGGCGAAGGACATGTTAAAATTGTAGTTTGAAGGATGATGAATCGGGAATCACAAAAACGTTGTTGTTGTAGATGCAGCTACTAAAACTGATTCGGCTGAAGTAAAGTAGAGGATGTATTAGTGGGCTGATCCCCTTATATAGGGGTTGCAAAGTCACCCCAATGGTCAGTGACAGGTATGCAAAAATGTTTTCAGATGCATCCTGCTTCACAGGAGGTGGTAACCACTAGGAGCAGAGCTCCCCCTATGAAGCGGAGCTCCAAGATATAGAACACCACTGAACTGCTTGGATACTTACTGGATCTTTAGGGGAAACAAATAACTTATACGTAAATTAGGGAAAAATGTGTGACCAATCGTGACCATTGAAAGAAAATGAGTTTCTAAAAAAGCTTACACTTCCATATACTTCCGTATACTTCCGTATACCCCTGCTCAGCTGGCTCCATGACAGGCCCCTGATCCGCCGGCTCCCCTACAGGCCCCTGCTCGGCCGCCTCAGGAACTCCCAGCTGCCTGGGCTCTGGAGTTCATTGCCCTACCTCCGCCACCAGGAATTGAGGATTCAGCGATGGAGTGTTCAGGGCCCCCCTCTGCAACAGAGCTTTCTGGGCCCTTCACAGCACTGCCTGAACCAGGGCCCCCTGCAGAGCTTGAACAAGGGCCCCCTGAACAACTTGACCCAGTAATATATGTTTCCGGATTGTAAAAAAAAACAACCATAATTTCCATCAACCGTCTATCTGCCTTCGGTCTCCCTCCTTACTCCACGCCCCACATTGTGACACACTGTTAGAAGATAATAGTAATAATAATGGCACCTTTCATAACACTCATAACAGGATTTCTGGTGACTGGAATTTTCCAGAGGGAATTGGCTGACAGGTCAGGGATATCTCAGCCAAACCTTAGCCGGTTATGCTAGACATAATAGTAGGTATTAAAGGCTTGTCGCATAATTACAAGAAGTTTCTGTACATGGCGGGTGAACAGGCGAACACAAAAGCACAATTTGCAGCTATGTCTGGTTTCCCAAATGTAATCAGTGCTATTGACTGCACATGTTGCTATAAAGGCATCAAATGAAAATGACAATGCTTTCGAAAAGCGTAGGACGTGCGTGCGCACGGTTTTATTTGTCTGCGTCTTAATATGCATACTATGCGTACTATATGGAATGCCAGACTACGATTACTTAGTATGTCACAAACCGTAGTATGCAAATATCTATTATGTCAGAAGTCCCCGGATGGTCTACTACGTCAGGGGGGATTTTCTAAGTATGCAACCCTGAATGCTTTTTGGCCTGATATAGCCCACAACCCTTTGTGACACAGAATAGGAGGGTTTTCCCGAAGCCGGTCCTTTTTTGGCAGTGTAAATGTAAGTATGCAAAAGTTAGGTAATAATGAACTTTCAATACATTACCTTTTTTTTAGTTGTTGTACCAATATAATTAAAGTTTAATTTAAATATGAACTGGTTGTGCCAAATGTTTAATGTTCAAACTTCGCGGGCTTCATCGCCCCGTGGAAGTGGTCAAATTTGAGATGCAATGTTATGACGTGTTAGTATGTCCCAATTCTAGCACACTCACTTACTATATACTTAATAGTACGTACTTTACCACCACCTGTGCAGTACATACTTTTAGTATGTAGTATGCATATTGAGATGCAGACTTTCTGTGCGTACACACATCCTATGTTTTGTCCGTTGGCCACTTCTGACGCAAATCCACTGTACAATTTTATAAATGAGAATTTGTAAAGAGGAATGGTCCAAAATTCCTCCTGACTGTTGTGCAGCCCCAATCCGCAGGAAATATTTGTTTGAGGTTTTTGCTGCCAAAGGAGTGTCATATCGTTATTAAATCCAAAGGCTCACCTTCTTTGTCCACCCTGCACTGTGAATGTTTATACAGTGTGTTCAATTAAGACAATAACACTTTCAGTATTACTGTGTGTGATTAGTTTAAGCAGACTATTTTTGTATATTGTTGTTACTTGAATAAATATTATATCCAATTTATGCAGAAATCCAGATAATTCCAAAGGGTTCACATTCTTTTCCCTGACATTATAAAGTACCGGTATCATAGATAATCATAACTTTTGTAGAATGTTAAAGCTTATCATCCTCAACTGCAGATAACATTTTACATTATATGGAGGTATAACAACAACTGGCTGTATGCCAGTTTTTAGACTTTACCATTGTTGCTTTTATGTGATTGTTACTGCATTAACTGTATTTGCATTTCTATGGCTGCTTACTATACCTGACCATTTTTCCCCAGCTGTCATCTTGGCAATTACCAGTGGCTTATTTATTGTACGCATTGTCATGGTGTTATGGAAGCACAATAATAAACCATTTTATGGAGAAGATGAGCTCATGTCACCGGTAGACATAGCCAGAACACAGAAGCTAATCTTTATGTGATGGTAGACGACATCTTCTGTGGACAAACATCTGTAACCTTTTCTGAACCTTGTTTACCTTAACATTCAATGGCTGAGATCAATGTAATTATACCCTCACTGTGTGTCAAACTTGAAAAGTATTAGAGAATGTGCTCTTCAACATTGGCTTTCCAAATAATGAGTGGGGCCTCTGGAACTAGTTAATGAGAATGTATTGCTTAATACTAAATATTAATGCTTTTTTATTTTTATTTTACTACTTGTATCACCAACCTGTTGTTATCTATTTTCTATTTCTACCTGTATATATAAGTGCTGCATTTTAAAGTATTTTGGACTGCATTTATGTATAAATCAACTGATACAAATAAAGGCTATCATAGTTCATATTTTTGAGGTACTCATTTGGAAATAACATTTGGATTTTTGGTGATGTAATAACATAGTACAATTTGCAATTAGCAGCCTTCAGTGGTTAAATGTATTTGAGAAACTATATGTTTTTCCTTATCCCCTAAACCTAACCTTAATAACTTGAGATTTTTGTCTAACCATAGCCTAACCCTTATACCTAACCCTAAACCATACCCTTAGTACCTAAACTGTATTGTTTTAAATGGATAACAACACACCATGTTTAGTGGAAGAGGGGACTCCCACCAGTGTGTCATAGTTCTCTGCTAAGTGTCCTGTTGCCCTTGTGAGTCTATAGTGTGGATGATTAAGACTGCCAGCTGGCTCTCTGATGACCTCATTTGTGACAGAATAAAAGTGTGAGTGTGTGACTCATAAGTATTATGTACAGTATGTGGAACAGCAGACATCAGTAGACTTCATGGGTCCCAATAGTAGAACATAGAAGTTCTTGTGGAAAACCTGGCTAGCCATTGTGTGATCAATACATGTGCCATGTAGCACAACATTGCGATGTCGCTCCATACTGCTCTGACTGTGGGACAACAGGAGCGCTACATGCTCTCTGTCATGCTGTCAACCATACGCAGCCTCCTTCACGCAGAGCAAACATGCTTTTACAAACACAGTCACACAAGCACACATACAAAAATAGGGTCTGTCAGCTCCGTGTTGGTAAAGCCTTGTCATCTGAGACTCACACAATAAACCTATTGTACCACAGTGCATCCAGGGAAACATGCTGACCATGATGCATCAAGTCTTGAACTAAGAGTACCCTAGTACAGCTTCTGCTGCCCAACTATGGGACAAAATACATGGATGAAACATTACTAAACAATGGTTAGCTGGACAATCTGCGCCTTCCTGTTTTCTGTACTAGCCCTCACTTTCACAGAAACACACACACACACTTTATGTAAAAGTTATTTTTTTATATATATATATAAAATGGTTAATTAATAACTCAAATTAGTTGTGTAAGATTAACATTATTTGTTTAGGCTAAGCAATGTGGTTTAATGACTCACAATACGTAACACACTACTACACTTTTTAAAATATTAGATCCTAATGCTAACCAGATATGATATATATAATCAATTGTAGAGAGCTGTAGATCGAGGTGATGAAATCAAGTCCAGGTGTACAAAGTATATGAAACTTAAAAGGAGTCAAAGATGGGATTGTTGACAAAGGTGATTGTATCATAATGACTTAGTGAAAGGATACTTATCTAATCAAAGCCTATTAATTGTTAATGTTTATTGTATTAATAACTCCCCCCAAAAACAGAAAAAAGCAGCAACAACATAAACAAGAAGATGTAAAAAACAAACTCCAAGTGGGGATAATACTTATGCAATCCACTGTACCCTTTCGATTGGTCGATTTAAGTATACAGTACCCCTGCACATTAACTTGGCAGATTAGAATTTGTCGTGATACTTTTGTTGTGAAACAGGGCCCTTTTCCAAAGTCTAACCTATCAGTGCCCAGATTGTGCGTGCTTACCGGTGGAGGCCTGTGAAACATGATTGAGGATGGGTTTCAGAGGTGGTAAAAGTACTGAGTAAAAGTACTTTTCTGAAGTACTCTGAGTTCACAAGTTTTGGGAAGTCCCTACTTAAAACCAAAATGATCAGGTAAAGGGAGTTCATATCTTACCAAAGCCATGATTGATATATTCTTTACTCTTTCTATTTTATTCATAGGTAACTGTTAAGATTTGAACTCCCTTTACCTGATCATTTTGGTGTTAATTAGGGACTTCCCAAAACTTGTGAACTCAAGAGTACTTCAGACAAGTACTTTCACTCAGTACTTTTACCACCTCTGATGGATTTATACTGATGTCTGAACCGGAATACATGGAATAGTACTTCACACTGGGTTTAATGTGTTTAACTCCATTCCATGTACTCCAGTTCAGGTAATTATATGAGCCCATCCTCCACAATGAAGTTTCACCAGTGTCTACTGGTGCTAACACACACAATAGTGCATTAGGTGTGTGTGTTGGTGGAGATTACAGAATCATAAACAGATGATAGCGTTTCAGGAAGGCTGTCCACAGATGGACAGCCTGACAGAGATCATGTACCGCTCCCATGTCTCTATAATTGCCCAGAAGCAGAGTTCTATGGAGGGAGATCATCACCATGTCGTGCTACATGGCGTGTGTATCATTTTGGCCATGGCTAGCCAAATGATCTCAGAAACCTTTCATCTTTTAGCATCTGGAACCTGTGGTGGGGGTGGTGAGTAAACTCAACCAGACTGCTATTCTAGCACTGAGCTACATTATCCTACTATGAGGACATCTGACCTTGTAGCTTAACAAACGAGCAAGGAGAACAAGTAGAGCATTGTTTGTTAGTGGACACTATTGCTTGTGTTTTTACATTTAAACCACTAGACAAACTAACAATAATGAATTATCTGGTGACTTACGGACACTATTCTACATAAATGTAAAAAACCTGCCTTCATATTGGCCCAGTACAGCAGTTCTCCACAGGGGGTTCTTCCCCCCATTTGGGCCTCATAGAGCTGCAAGGGGGGCATTTAGATGCACAAGGAAAAATAGAATAACTATTTGACATAACTATTTGACTAATTACTGATTTCAATCCACATAGCACTCAATAAACTGCCTTGCAAAAGTATTAAAACTCTGATATCTGACAGTGTTTTTTACTCAAAATGAATCATTGTAATGAATTGGATAATATGTTGGGAAATATATGAAAAGCTACCTTTTACATTTTAACCAAAGATCTTTATCTTGGTCTCATTTGAATCCACTCTCATGCTTTCTGGAGAGCTCTAGCACCTTATAATTTCTTACATTGTGTGCAAGTGTATTTACATATCATGTGATAAATAATTGCTTTTTTAATCTACCAAATGTACCACCTCTACTTCAGTAATATGAGAGAATTAGACAGGAGTTTAAGTACTTTTTGACCTTTGGCCTGCCACTTTTTAAATATTATACCTTTACAACCCCTACACTGGTATGTCCTTATCTGCATCTAACCAGCATGGAGTTGATAAAAGCACTTTCCATATGTGTTATTGGTGTATTATTATATCCAGGGACATCACTAGAGATTTATAGATGAGGGGCTTAGCCTCTACGGAGGGAGGGTTCAGGGGCATGCTCCCCCAGGAGATTTTTAATGGCCCCAAAAGGTTTGCTCATACTCTCCTCCCTCAGCCTCTCCACTTGCTTGACCATTCAAAATAAGTCCAAACATTTGATAAAATAAACATTGAGTGAAATCCTGAAGCCTATTTCAGTCTTTCTAAAAAACTAAGTGCATGAGCATGTTAGACCTGTGTCATCGGAAAACAGCCCAATTTTTTTCATTTATAAAATTAAAATAAGTTTAATTTTAAGTAGGTTAAACTACTTCCAGTTTCTTTCTAGTTTATCACTAACCTCCATCAGACCAGCTCCCTCAGCCCTGTCAGCCTGCAGCTTCTTTCCCTCATTCTTGCATGTTTTGACAAGTTATTATTTTTAATGTAACAGGTGTCCCACACTGTTCCATGGAACTGTGAAAAGGACACTGGATTTGAGATGGACTCCGTATGTAATGTGTATATTTCTGTTGTGATTGAATGCTGTTGGGTATACTATGAAGTGTGGAACCAGCCCTTTTTCACCCAGAGCATTAGTCAGGTCTCTCTAATCCATGGAGGGCTTGTGTTGAGCTAATTAGTAATGGCTTTCAGCCGGTGGCCAGTTGGGCTAAATATGCTCTGGGTGAGGAAGGGACTGGTGCGATTCATTGATGTATGTCACGGTGGATTATGTTCTGCTGTCTGGGAGAAATATTATGTGAGTAATGCGCAGTATGATGTGTAGCTGGAGATCAGGGCCCGTATTCATAAAGATTTTAAGAATTCTCTTAGAAAACTCCTAATTAGCTTAAAAACTTTTACATAGGAGTCTTAGCTTAAGAGCGATTCCAGACCAATCTAAGAGCAACTCTGAGCAAGGAAAACACAAAAACTGTCATCTTAGTGAGGAGGCGGGGCTGACCCCGTTGCTATGTATGACAAAATATTTTGAAGACTGTGGTTGGTTGGTTGTCCAAGAAGGAAAAAGCGATTTTAAGTATTCCGTGAAACTGTCACGGATTTAGAAGTTAAGGATCCGTGGCAGTTTCACAGAATTTTCGGCCATTCCGTGAAACTGCCACACAGTTTGAAGTTAAGTGTCCGTGGTAGTATCACGTATTTCGGAGATCACGTTGAATTATTCAGATGTGGGCTCCATCAGTTACTCCGACAACAAGGCTGCTATATTCATAAATGCAGTTTTTTATGCCTGCAAGGTGGGAATGTCCAGTGGAAAGGAAATTAACTGCGACACAATAAGAGGTTCTGAAAGTGCTGTAATTGTTTGTGTGATCACTCTGCTTACAGAAGGTGGTGACAGCCCCAAATCATCACTGCTGCATTGTTGAATTTTCCCAGTTGCCAAATATCTTAATGTAGTTATTACTTTAATTTCTGGCACTATTACATTTCTGCGCTGTGTCGGAGATGTTAGCGTGTCGCTAATAAGATTGGTCACAAACATGATCCCTGCACGATCTAATCTATAGCGTCTTATTGACTCACTGTCAACCATTGTCTGCAACACATTTCTTCTCCCTCTTTGTAATTCCGCAGTTTTCTCCTCTACTGAAGCCTCTTAAAAGTCCTCGTCTGTACTCCTACCAATTTTGGCCTTAGGACCCCTTTTAAGAGTTAAGATGCTTTCCGAATAATTTTTTCTAATTGTTTGATTTTTTTTTAATTTTAAGAGTAAACGCCCACATTTCTACGAATTTTCTTAGAATTTTCTCACTAGGAGCTACTCTTTGCATTAAGATTCTTTATGAATACGGGCCCAGCCATATGCTCTTTATAATTAGTCTTTAAGCGCCTATGCCGCTACAGAGTATAGAGTCCTATATATTCGTTATCCTGTAGGTTTTGTTCAGTAGAACGCACTGTATAGGATTGAGTCTAATTGCATAGTAGTACTAATTATTTATTTGTTGTGCAATCTCGCTGCCACCTGCCATTGCCACATTGTTTGTTCACGTCCTGGACTGTCACTTATTAAATGCAACAAACCATCTACTGCCTGCCTGGTCTCCCCTTCCTCTATACACCACAGCACTTTGTGACAATTAAACTCAAATTTACAACAACTCAAGTCTTAATGAGTGATCAATCCATTGAAACTTTGTATCGGTATGAACTGGTAAAATCTGTGTTTCTCATCTGACTGACTTTCGGCAGATCTGTCAGCACCACCTCTCTTGAAGATCTTAATTATAGATACTGTTCATTAGCTCCATCACTAAAGTTATGGTTTCAAAAAGATGAACTGTTAAGAAAATATCATCTATGGCTACTGTGATATTATGATTGTTTTGATTGAGATATCAATAATGTAATTTATGTCTCCCCTAGTCTACACTCTCACACCAGTGGATATTCTTTATCTAACATAGGTTAACCTAAAGTTAATTAACATTAGCTAACGTTAGTTAACAAGCAAACAACGTTACCTTGATAGCTGGCTTACGAAATAATGAAAGAGAAATTATTGTAAATTACCTTTTAATATGTAAATAAGTAATGTCAATAATCTATCTGCCCTAACATACCAAAAATGCATAGAACAACCCTATCTACTTCCAGGTTCATCTGTTGATCACTAATATTCTCTGGTCACTTTATGCACTCTTCATCTGATGTAGCAGTATTCAAATGCACCTCAAAAAATTAATTTTCCATGCCATATTTATAAAATGTATTACTTCTGCTGTTGTACATATTCCGGATCACTGCTCAGTACATAGTGTTTTATTTAGATGTGTCGAGCCATGTTAAAAAGAATTTCTCTGCATAGGATGATGTGATGTTATTCGATGCATATGATAAATAAATGACTTTGGCTATCTTCACTTCAATCATGTCAGCAAGTACCACAGAAGTGTGATGACAGTACCACTAGGTGACAGTGTTCATTCTAGTCACCATGTAGTCTCCAACTTTTATAACCTAAATCACTGTTTTTCAACTCTCACCTCAGACAACACCAGCAATTCATGTATTTAATCTATTTCTGAGCTAGCACACCTGATTCAACTCATCTGCTAATTATCAGTCCCTTGATGAATGGATACGGTGAGCTAGTTCAGCGGCTACAGCTAAATTGTGCAACATCTGGTGTGCCCTGAGGAGAGAGTTGAAAAACACTGAAAAATACAGTTTAATGTTAGACCAGCGTCACCCCAGTTCCTAGCGCCGCCATATGTATATTATAGTGAAATGTCAAATACATTTTCAAAAACTTATTTTCAAGTATTATGTCACATTATATCTATTCATTATTTAGTTTATTATGGCTAAAGCCACCCTAAAATAGCCCTAGCTACGTCACTGATTATATCTACATTATTGTTAATGGACAGTACTCAGCAAAAGGTCGATTCAGTCTACGGTTGTCGAAATATGGAGTGGACACTACATATGAAATCTGAAGAAGTAATTCCTATTATAGCAATGACCAAGTCTATCTATTTTGAATAGGTTCGTATGGCTTTTAATTTCAACCCCTAAATCGAATCGGAATTGTTTCCAGGGAACAGCTGTTTCTTGTAAAACACAATTACGTAAAATATGAACATATGACATGGCTTGTCACTAGGAGCAGTTGTGAGTGTAATCAGCTCTAAATAGTAGTGTGGGTGTTTAATAAGATGTCATGTTTGGGGATGGTGTATAAGTGGATAAATAGCTGACTCGCACCCTGATGGTTGCTTGTTCAAATCGAGCAGGAGGCAAGATGTTAATTTTGTTTTTCAAGTGCAATTCCCATTTGTTTCTCTAGTCATTCAAAATTGTGAATGGCTGTTTTTTTAGTGCTATCCCTAACCTTAACCCTAGGCATAACCCAGAGGTGGAAAAAGTACTGAGTAAAAATACTTTTCTGAGTAATTCTGACAAGTTTTGGGAAGGCCCTAATTAAGACCAAATTGATCAGGTAAAACGAGTTCACATCTTACCGGTGACAATGATTGATATTTCCTTTACTCTTTCTAATTGTTTTATAGGTTACTGTTAAGATATGAACTCCCTTTAACTGATCAATTTGGTCTTAAGTAGCGACTTCCCAAAAGTTGTGAACTCAGTTACTCAGAAAAGTACTTTTACTCAAGTGAACGTCCACCTCTGCCATAACCTCAGTAACGTGATGCCTAAACTTAAACCTAACCTTAAGCGTAATCCAGTCAATGTAATTCAAATTGCTATGATATGGAATGTACAGTTCCTATAGAAAATCAGACCAGGCCGTCCATCCAAACTGAATCAGGGAAGCTACCAAGAGGCCAATGGCAACCTTAAAGGACTTACAAGTCCTTATAGCTGAGACTGGTCAGTCTGTGCATGTTACAACAATCTCACAAGCTTTACACAAAGCTGGCCTGTATGGCAGGTTGACAAGAAAGAAGCCTTTTCTGGAAAAGGGCCACACAGTCTCATTTGAGCTTTGCAAAAAACATTCTGCAAGGAAGAATGGGCAAATATTCCCCAATCTAGGTGTGCAAAGCTAATCGAGACCTATCCAAACAGACTGATGGCTGTAAATAAAGCAAAAGGTGACTACAAACTATTAAATAGCTTTTCCAACTCTGTTATTCATAATATTTTTGCATTTCCAAACTGTTGCCTTTTTAAGTTACTTGAATGTTGTAAGGCAGAATGTGTAAATAAAGCTGGAACGAAAACATATATTTATAATGGGTTTCGATTTCAGGCTGTAAGACACAAAAGTGACTATTTCAAAAAGGTATGATGATTTTCTATAGGCACTGTAGCGTGTTCTCAAAATGGAATGTATGGAATGGACAATGATCACATGAAGTTACATCCAATACATCCAATGACTCTTCTCCTTAGGTCTGTTTAGGACTACTTTGCATAATGTCTCTGAGACCTTTGACCTGGAGGTGACTATGGACAGCTGGGCAGACTCCACCTGGATCCTGCTCCGCTTGTGGAACACTGCATGGCTCTTACACGCTATCTTCACTGTGTACCAGAGGTAGAACACTCCTCTACTGTATATGACTGCAAGTGTGTTTCTGAAATGGCACCTTTTCCCCATACAGTACAGTACTCTTGAATTAGGGATTGATCACTAATCTATGATTTTTCTCGTCTCTACGTTAAAGGAATGTGTCTGGTCCTGTCTCCTGCAACCCTGAAATTCACCCTCCATTCTTCTACCTGATGTGGACTATGATTAACGTAGCTAAGATAACATGGCTGTTTCTCTGGAACAAGCAGTAAGTGGTTTGGAAGGTAGTGTTTATCCTCCTCTGGAAAGTTGCATATAAGGGCCAGGATAATTCTAATTCTAGGTTTATTGTTATTTAAACAGGCACTGTAGGTGGCTTTTTGTTAGTTTACTATTAAGATGGAAAATGTTGTTACTTTAATAACTTTTTGATATCTTACAGAATAAGGCTTCAGTGTCGAGAAGATATTACATGTGTAACAATAGTTACAAATCAAGTTGAACATGTTGTTTATTCAGTGAAGCTTCTAGGCATCATAGAACACAACTAATAGCATTTTCGGGTTTGTAAAAGTGTCAGGTTTTAATAAACAACTTGCTGGTTCAGTTTGTTTTAAAAAGGTACTGGTTTGTTGCTCAGTTGCTTTTAATCCCAAAGAAGAATGTTAACATTTAAAATTTAAGCTTGAATTTTGATGAATAAAATGTTGATAAGAACATTGATTTTCACGCAAATGTGGTGTAGACTAGTCAAATATAATGGGACCATGTTTGAATAAATCTTCTCCCGGCATATAGCATACTTTGAGTGAGAAATTGTTCATCATTGTTCTAAAACAGAAAGATTCCCTTTAAAGAACACATATTTGGGAATTTAATCAATGTGACATGTAACTGCAGTGTGCCTGTGAAGCATAACAAAACACAAACTTTTGTTTTTACAGTTACCTGCTACTGTCACTATTTTTTATATGGATTATCCCAGTTAACAGCTTCCACATGCTGTTTGTGTCCTATCGGAACCTGTACCGCCATCGTGCTTGGCTGGCCATCAACAACCCTAAAGTACCCTGGTTGACCCGCTATCTGGTATATTGCATCTTGATATGAAAATGTAGCACTAGATGTTTATTTTTAACATACTGTTGTTAAAGAATGATTTTTAGGCCACAATGGCCTCAGTTTGAAATACACGTCCCACCAAATGCACCACTGCATTGCTGGATTTTCTGTTGCACAGATGAAATAAAGGTTTCAAATGGGAACATCATGTGTTACAATATCAAATAATGTTTTTCTTGAGGAAGTCTGCCATACAGGTCACCTGCTATCCTTACCGGTCATTAGAGATAATATATTCTTATGAGCAATGTCCACATTTCACTTAAGAGCAGAGTGCTTCGGTACGTCAGTAAGCTTAGTTCTGGATGTCTTGTTGAAATCTGTCTGTATCATATATTTGTATGATGGTTCCTCTCACTGATCTGCAGACACAGAATGGAATCGCTTTGTTTGGCTGGTGGACCCTCCAGGAGGCCCTGGTCTGCTCTGCAGTGGTTCTGAGGTACCAGGGTGGACTATCTGACTCTCTGGTCAGCTCATTGGTCCTCACGTTACTCCTGCTGGGGATGCTGATCTGGTAATGACTGATTCTTACATCATGATGCAGCTCATACAAAAACAGCAGATCCTAATGATTTGAATAAACAATGTAATGGTGTCCATGTTAGGACAGTATCGCCTGCTGAGACAGAGGTTGTCCCAATATGGACGCCATACACACTAACTGGGTTTCCCCATACTAGGAATCTAGAGATTCACTGGAGATTGAATAACTTAAAGCAATGCTATTTCTTAACAGGTTTGTGTTTGAGAGTGTCATCTTCTCAAAGTACATCCGGTACACATTTACTGTCTACCCTGTGTTGATCGTGGGACTGGGAGCTATGTTTTCCAGAGGCTATCGTGTCCATGACCTTCCTACTAGCACTATCTACTGTGGTAAGAATAGAGATTGATATTGGGCACCATGATGATTTAACCACACCTACTTCCTACTAGCACTATCTACTGTGGTAAGAATAGAGATTGATATTGGGCACCATGATGATTTAACCACACCTACTTCCTACTAGCACTATCTACTGTGGTAAGAATAGAGATTGATATT
>JACXGM010022389.1:0-16745 GCA_016801145.1 Umbra pygmaea | reverse complement strand
ACCCAACAAGCACACTGTCAATCATAAAACAATAACCTAAGCAAAACTAAGAACAGATTATTTCTTCACAAAACAAGAATGACCCCTGTCCACTGTTTAGAATTCAAATGCAGAAGACAGGGTTACCATTCACATCACATCTTATGTCATCTTGGGCAATACACCAGTTTACAATGATAATTAATGAATGATGGCTTACACTGTGTTGTCTTTCACTTGCACATCGTTCATTCTCTTATTAAATAAGTTAAATGAGCTACTTTGACAGTTAGCTACACAGTAAGTTACATGTAATACAGTAACTTTGCAGTAGCCTACATTACATAACCAGAGCTCTTGCATGCTTGCTAACTACTGACTGACTGTATAGAGCAAGATAGACAGACAACTGACTGAAATATCAGCGACTGTTTACCGTTTTGAAAACTCATTTCCAACAGTCTGCTTTGTTTTGGAAGAGTTTCTCTATTTCTAAAACAGGCGCAGGAGTTAGCTAATATACTGTAGTAGCTAATAGACATTATTAACGCGTCTGCTGCGTCTCTCTGCCGTCACGCGCACTCAGGAGAACAGACTACCGTTAAATTAATCACGCGCAGGGAGTAAACATTCGTGATTCCACTCTTTGGCAAAGAGGATGTTGCGATTATAATTTAGATAATATTTAATAATGTAAATAGTGTTTAAGTGGGTAAACGGTAATTAACTAAATGACATTCCTGGTCTGGTGACCAATTCTATATTGAAGGCTCTTTTGATGTGGACCGTGGGAGCGTAGCAGCTCTCGTGTTCGTGTGTGACGTGAGAATGAGAGGTGCGCTCGAAGAGGGGGCCGCACTCTCACATCTGCAGGCAGGTGGCCCAGTCCGAATTGCAACAAGTAGGTCTATAGCGATTATAAAATCATTTTTCACGAACCACCTTACCGGCCCAACAACTAGCGGCCCACCGGGAATTCTCCCGGTTCTCCCGATTACCCACCTCGGCCCTGGCTGACAGTGGATACAAGTGGGGCTTGTCACATTATTTCAATGTATCATAGATGTGTCACATTAACACCATATTTTATTTCAAACACCTCTCAGAGCAAAAGACAGACACAGAGCCTCAACCAGAAAAATGCACTGTTACATCTAATTATGTCAACTGTATTATAAGAAGCTTGCATCAGTAGTATGAAGAACAAAATAAAGAACTAAAACATAAATAAAAATATCAATTTAATTCAGCCACTAAAAATTATTACAGATCAAAATATAAAATTACACACCGCAATTTATTTTGAATTAAGAAAAATACACAACCAATGGAAATACAGATAGAAAACATTTAACAGTTTTCAAGGAATTCTACAATGATATGTAATGACCGTGGAATTCCTAGTCAAATAACTATTTGATTTATAAAAACGGCTTGATCATTTTCCAAGGGTTGGTTTCTGCACAAGCATAAAAAAATGAAGCCATAATAAAGCATAATAAAAATAATTCAGGAATTGAAATAGCCTCAGTGAATATAAATTATTATTTTTAAATGGCAGGCCCCAACCTATTTTTAGTAGATAAAAAATAATGAGCAACGTTCACCTGATATTTGCCCTGCAGCAATAATAATGGGACAAAATATTTCTTACATTAATCCATTTTCTATTTAGTGCATATTTTTAAGCATGGTAGACCAACCATGCAACTCAATAGTGGTATGTACAGGACACTAGCTGAGGTAGGGTTTCAGCGGTTGTCTAAAAAAGAAAATAACAGAAAAGGTAGGGACTCTGTTGTAGGGAAACCATTCTGATGCAAGGACACAATGGATATATCTGGGCTGGCTAAACGCTGCCCTCCCATTGACTGATTCTTCCAACTCCAGAAAGAAAGACATTTATACCAAGTTTATATATTCCTTTGTTCTTTTTTTTTTTACCCTTGCAATTTGTCAAGTCCAATACCACCCCTCAGAAGCCTTTAATTGATACACACTTGCTGAGGTTACACATTAATCAATGATACAACCACAAATAAATTCACTGATGCCAAACGTACACAAAGAGTTGTTAGACAAGGTCCCCCTGGCTGAAATATTCACACGTCCACAGCAGGCAGCATTGTACCAATTTGAGTGCTGCTCCATGCAGCGACTTAGACCACTGCGTCACATGGAGGCATTTAAACCATGTTTTATGTTGCCTCAAGTAGGAAGATATATAATTACAATGAACTGTAAAAAATACAATAATGTTTCACCAGTTTCTTGGCTGACCCCCTAATTATATAATGTGAGTGTGTGCACAGAAATGCCTGTTTGCATGCCTGCATGTTTTAGTGCAAACTGTACCTCTAGTAGCCAGGGTTTGAGCTTGCGGTCCAAGATGATGTCAAAACCCAGCACCTCGAAACAGACACTGTCGCTCCCTGGTGGCTGTCCGGGGCGACACATGCGGTAGGCATGAAGGACATGGGGCTCTGCCACGATCAGAGTCTTCACCACCAGCTCCTGTCAATATATATATATAAAAATATATGTCAAATTCTATCAATACATGCATCTACAAAAAAACACATGTAAATTCTTGGGTGTTCTAAAACTATTAACCAGTAATGTATAAGGGTAAATTCTGTTATGAATTAGGGAAAGCAATGCACCTCTCTAGATTGGTTATATATTTAGAATCAGATGTGCTTCAAACAGGAGCACACCTCTAGAGATTTAATCATTTATGATTATTGGGTTGCAAAGCAAGAGGCCAAAATCATAATGTTTGACCTCCAAAATGATGATAAAATAAACAACACTGTTAAAAAGCTATGGACACTACAGGTCCAACATTTTAGAACACTACATGTGTTTTGAATTGTACACCTTCACTCACCAAGATGACATTGAATTGATCAGAAGTTGTAGTGAAAACATGATTAATTATTGATGAGCGTAAGGTTTCATCATTAGAACACTGAAGTAATGTTGGAATGTTAAAAATGAGGCTTTGCCGTTGTATGTAAATAATCACCACTCCTAACAGTGATAGACATTTGCAACATTGGTAAGGTCTTGTATATACTGTATATCCAAATCAATTGAATGCCACGTTGATGAATTTCTATAAAAAACTGGAAAATCCCTGAGTCTTCTAAAACTTTAAATCAGTAGTGTAGAAAATAAATATATTGCACTTCATTCATGATTCAAGTGATCACAAAAGATAATACAATTCTGAAAAGTTCAATTAAATCTGCTTATCAGATATTCAAAAATATTTAATGAAATCTGTTTAAACATCAGATATTCAAAAAACTTTAATATGCATGGCAGTATAGAGATCGGCCTGTCTAGTTTGTCATCCCTGTTAAACAGAGAAATGACAGCCAATGCAATTGGAATGACAGAATATATAATTGAGAGGTTGAACAGGCAGATGATGGAGGCTAAAATAATAGGTGCAGAGGGCTTCAGAATAAAAAGTGGTTCAGATCATCGAGCCTAGCTGATTTGTATGCGTCTAACATTTAGAGCTCCTTTCGACCTCCCTCACATTAAGTAAATGTTCATGGAGAACACACTGGAGAAGGTTTTGTGGAAAAGCTTTACAACAGGAGCAGCTGTGCTGGTAGTGGGAATATACATTGACAATCTTTTACACAGTAGTTATTACAGGTTTAATAACTCAGGTTTTGTGATGGGCAACAGTATGCAACTTTAAGTGATATGGACTTAATGTTAATCTTTTCTATAGACTTAAGGGTGAATCCCAATTCTCTGTCTTACCCCCTTCCCTTCTTCTTAGTTTTGCACATTCACGTGAGAGTAAGGGCTATCCCAATTCTCATTTTGATGGAGGGGTAAGGCTATGGGAAAGATGCACCTTAAAACCAAGCATTTTCGTGAGCTTTCTTGAAACCAAGGGGTACCCAGATTACACTGCTTAACCGGCAACAATGGCGGCCAGATCATCCAGAGTCCCATAAATGTATTTTCAGCTTAAATAATTGATAAAAAATTACGACAGACTTGTTTTGTGCTCTACAAAGTCCTGTACATATATATTTGCAACCATGTTCTTAATTGAAACCTTTTTGAAACTTGCTAGTTTGCTACCGCGTTTCTCTGACTAGCCTTGCATGGACTCCATGCATGTCTACAGTTTTAACTAAACCATTAGCAGCGAATTTCATTTGATATCAGTGCATAATACTACTTGCTTTGGAGACATCGATACCAAGTGGTGTCTCATTTCATAGGGGTTTTCATCCCTAGCCCTATCTACTCGGTTTCGAGGGACAAGGGCTAGGGGTAAAGCCTGCAGTATACTAGCTGTTACCAACCTGGCGGACGTCAAAGTGACGTAATGGGAGCGCCGTAACTATTTATACTTGTGCGTGGTGCGCGGGACACTAATTGCAGTCTTCTCCTGAACAGAGGTGTCGCAACTGAGGAGAGGCTACCGACTTTGATATTTCTACAGACTAGAAGAAGAAAAACGGAAACGATGCAGAACTGGCAGCAGCATTGACGTTAATGTCAACAGTGGCTAAGATTATCTTAACTGTGTTGTTTGAACCATTTACAGTTTTATTATGAACCATTAACTGTGTTATTTTGAATTGTTTACTGTGCCCTCGAACTAGTCCATGCTTCATGTTTCCGCTGTGTCACGCGCCACTAAAAAAAAATGGTGCGCACCATTGGCTCGCGCACTCTAAATCCCTGCGTGCCAGCGAAAACTACATCATTTTGACGTCACTTTGGCACGTGCCAAGTCGGGAACAGCTAGTATATTGCAGGCTTAAGACAAAGGGGTAAGGGAAGCGATAAGACAGAGAAATGGGATTCACCCTTAATATTAACCTTGTCGACAGGCTGGAAAACCTTCCATTTTATTTGTAGAAAAAAGGGAAAACCAAGGCAATCTTTTTCAAAATTATAAAAAGCCTTTATTAAACTGGCTATATCATGATACAACATTTAAATATAAAGCCTTCTTCAGGAAAGCACGTCACCACACCCTGAAGAAATCTGTTTGCGCCGCTACGCGTGGGTTGCTTCTCCCCATGTCCTTTATATTTTAATTTTCTATCATGATGTAGCCAGTTTAATAAAGGCTTTATTATAATTTTGAAGAAGAGTGCTTTGGTTTTCCTTTTTTTTTCTACACTCAAGTAAATTCCGATCCCAAATAGCACCATCAAATATTTGACTGAACCCCCTGAGCACCCTGGACCTCTTTTTTTACCTTCCATTTTAAATTGGCCCTTTGAGGATTAGCCACCATTTCAATTAAGCAAATAACAATACTGCAAAGCATGGCTCTAAATCGAGGCAGGACTAAAACATTCCCAGTGGTATATGACTAAGGAAATGGCTTTTCAGCTACTAAATTAGCAAAACTCATCTGTGCTAGACAGCTAATGGCCTTTCCAAGACAAAAAATGACCCCATCAAAAGTTGTAGGTGTGTTGCACTAGATGAGAAAACTATCCCTATTAGATACAATGATACTAGGGCACTACACTGTAGTATATATCAATATGTACAGACATCAATGTCTGTAAAATAAGGAAATGTATTTAAGGAGAATACATTCTAGGACAGAAGCTATGTTTTCAATGCTAATTCAACACTATGATGGCCAAATCACCCCATTTCATTCATTTTACAGAGATACATATTTTGCTGTTAATCTTGTCATCAATGCCTGGTAGATTAGACCTTTAGCATGACCCATTGGAAAACAAGTAGACATCTCATGTGTTGCATATTGCACTGTTTGTACTTTGACTTTGCTAGGTAATGACAACAATACTATCTTTCTAAATTATTTTAATAACATGATAATAATAGCAACATGCATTTATATTTAAATGACCTATAACTTCTATATGTTTGCATTATAATATTTACATATATTAGAATGGCTATAATACTGTATTTTTGCATTAATCATGGATTGATTTTGTGAAAAACTGTGCTAAATATCAACAGTGGAGTACAAGACATGTACAGCAGTGGGTGTAATGAGGGATTGGTTGTTCAAATTTGCCAATTGATCTAATGGCAATCATGCCACCAATTTCTGGAAACGTACGTATCAGTTAAAAAGGCCACAATGGATGCAACCAGTGTCTGGGTACAAGATTAACCAATGTGTCCCATAAGGTTTTCGGGTTGGAGCCAGAGGCAGACAGTTTTTCATGTCCTGGCTTCCACATTTACTAAGTGCAATATTCCCTAATTGGTCTAAAGAGTTGGCATTCAGATGGGTTTTGGAGGCTATTCTCATATGACAGTGTCTGTGTTTGCAATGGAGCAGCTCAGGAAATTCAGTGGTAAAAGAGGGACTATAGAAATTCTTCAATGTTCTTTTCCTTTGTGGAGCTTATTAATGACAGTAAGGAAAGTATTTTTAAAAGAGAACCATGCATTCTCAAGAGGATGAAGCTGATTACGTGCTAGTATGCAGAGGCCATATCATGTGGGACAGCCTGCTAATTAAATAATTTTAGTAAATGTTTGATAAAAATGAAAAGAGGGCATTTAAGTGAGGTACTGTGTGGAAAAAGGCAATAAAACAATGATAAGGTCTTTCCAGAAATTGCAAGTGTACTTAGCAGACATTTTAGTGAGAATAATAAGTGCTTTAAAGGGGAACAATTAAACAATTATTTAATTTGTCTATGTTCCTAAATCGCTTGAAGTACTGTAATTATTTAACTGTCGTGCTCAGGCAGCTCTCTCACTCAGGGAGCACATGGTTGAGCTTTAGTAGGGTGAGTGCTATGGCATAAGATTAGATGGCTCCACATGAATGCCCTTGTTACAACTTGTTACAAATTGTATTTCACAAAGCTTTTGCTTTTGGTACATAACATTTTGTATGATAAATGTCAGTTGTGTTGTTTCAAACTAACCTTTTCTGTCAAAACAGATAACTAAGACATGAATGTTAATATTGTAAAAATCATAATAGGGCAGCGATTGTAACTGGAAGAGGAGAAAAGGCTGTGCCAACTGGTGGTATTTTAATGTCATCACGCTCTGTTAAAAGCGCAGCCATAAACAGTGAATGTGATCACCTTTGCGCATTTTGTTAATGTTCTGTGGGTAGATGGATGGATAGATGGATAGATGGATAGATATGCAGTGGGGAGAACAAGTATTTGATACACTGCCAATTTTGCAGGTTATCCTACCTACAAAGCATGTAGAGGTCTGTAATTTGTATCATATATACATATATACACAATCACATATATATATATACACACACACACACAAATACATACATACATACATACATACATACATACATACATACATACATACATACATACATACATACATACATACATACATACATACATACATACATACATACATACATACATACATACATACATACATACATACATACATACATACATACATACATACATACATACACATTAGAGCTTTAATCGGTCCTGAAATGTTAAACCGACCCTGACCGAACCCGACACAGATCTATCCGAACCCGAGACCGAACCGGCACCTTAATAGGTTTTTGAAGCCCGAACTGACTTACAGCCCGACATTTTGAATGTAGACAAATATGGATGGCGAAAATAACCGTTTTTGCAAAATTTAAATGCCAAGTGTGGTAAAAACAACAATATAGGCTATATTATTTAACAACAGGCTATATTATTATTTCACAGGCTGCAACATGAAACAATGACAGTCTTAAATACAACAAAAAAATGTGAATGAATGAATGCTGGGTTAGTTTGAATTATAGATAGATAGATCGATCGATCTTTATTACCCATTTGCAGTGTACAATTTGATTGGAAATGATCTAGCCTAATGGACAATGATACTATGTGATACAGACACTAAATTAGACTAAACATGTGATCGTAATCGGTAATGAAAGGCCAGAATAGCAGTGAACGAACATGAAACGGTACACACTGGAGAGAAACCACTTACTGTGTTTATCTAGGCTATAGGCAATCTCTCTCTAGGGGAGACCGTTAGACTACACCTTGTTTTATTTTTCTTCAAATGTTGATATGAATGACATCTTATAACCATTATAAGATGACAAATTGATCGCTGTATTCAAATTCTTAAACAGCATTTGTATATGATTCGCGATAAGCAGTCTCCACTTTTATTTTGAGACAGGTCAAGTTCAGTTTGGGTGGGATGCCTTCATACTTAAAAAGACAGCGACAACTTTAACATTGCACATAACCCACCGGTGTATTAGTTTGATCATGCACATTGTCAAAGTGTTTCCACACCTCCGACAATTTTTTTTTTCCTGGGCTGACAAACTGTAATCGCTAGAAGGAGTCTTTTCACCTCCGCAGCATCTATTATCGTTTTTCTCTCTAAATATTATCAACAAATCATTCACAGGGAGAGGGGAAAAGGGCGTGGACAGAAAACGATTTGACTGAGATTGATAGGAGTTGCTTAAATTAACCAAGTTAGCAACTAAAAATGTTGCAATATAAAAGTATGTTTTTATATATTTTTTTATTACCGTAATCAATTTACAGACCGAACCCGGCCCTAACCCGACGTGCCTGGTCAAATATGTGAGAAATTAAGACCGAATCAACCCGACGGGTTAGGGTCGGTCCCGTCGGGTTCGGGCAGAAATCTCAAGCTCTAATATACATACACATATACACATACATATATATATATATATACACGTACATAAATACACATACATACATAAATACATACACATACATACATAAATACATACACACACATACATAAATACATACACACACACACACACACACACACACGTCATGGTGCATGAGTGCATGCATGTATTCAACCAGCCTGATCTCGCCCCAAGGTGTACATATAACACAATGTTGTTTTTATCGTGCTGTAGAGATGCCAAATGAACTTTTTTGTGTGGTATAGATACGCCAAAGTGACGTACAATATGTACGCCAAATATTTACTTGTTATAAATACACCAACATCATCACCTAACCTTTACACTAACCTTAACCACACTGGAGTGTTGCCTATCCTTAATGGTTCCCAATATAAACTTATGGCGTCTCTATGGCACGCAAAATTAAATTTGGCGTATGAATAACACGAAAATGTCAAGTGTAATGTCGTGTTATCAATACGCAAAGGGGGGCGTTTAGGTTGATTCAACAGTGTAAAAGCTCACACTTACAGAAACATCTCCCCAGAACTTGGCCACATCATAATCATTGATGCGCAGGAACTCAGTGAACCAACCAATAGATCGCTTGCTGCCTTTGTCCGCAGTCTCGTCTCTCTCAAAGTTTTCATTGTGTTTGTTGACTGAGTAGTTTGTTAGGTGCATATACAGCTGGCTCTGTGGAGAGTACATTGTATAGTTAACAGCTGATTTATAAAAACTCTGTATATATCAAAAAGAGTTTGCTACATTCCTATACAGTTTTTAACCATCACCATTTGTGCTTATTTAAATTAGTCCTGACAAAAAAGACAGTAGTTAATCATGACTAAATTCCAAAATATTATTTGTTAAAATCTTTACCAAAATAAGTTTTTTATTTGAAAAGCTATTAATTCTATGTGTGGATTTTAAGGGACACAAGCCAACATTTTCTATAGTAGAAGTTCATTTATTTATTTTTAAATAATTCCCATTTTCTTCCCCTCCCAATCCTCACTAAATCTGCCTTGTTGGCAGCTCCGTAACTCCTTGTTCAGATCTGTGGGATGGCGAGGGGCACACACATTGTTCATCCAGACATATGTCGCCAAGCCACCGATTCTTTTTGCACTGCATAAGCTAGTGTTAACTTACACTGATAATACTGCCAGTGTGCACATTATTGTGTCTGTGTGTATTTCAAACTCACCAGGTTGGCCTCGTTTGGAGTGTGGTATTTTTCTGTGCCCATCCTGACCAGTCCGTCATTGTAGAGGAATATGCGTAGAGGGTCACAAGAAGTTACAAGGATGTAGATCCTGAGGTCAAACTTGAAGCCCTCCATAAGGAATGGTTTGTCTAGGTACTCCTGCACTATTGAGTGATCTTGAGCCGGTAGTTTCTCACAGTTTTGTATTAAGGAGATCCTGACAGAAGAAAAACAAAAATAATATCTTACAAAAATTGTACAGTTAACGTTAAAGCAGCTTTAATCTCAAAGAAGAAATACAAGACATAATCTTTCTAAATCTGATACATATTTGTATGTAAACAAAATACAAACATTGTCCTGGATAATCCTGCCCAGGGTTATGTTTGCAGTATATGAACTGCAATACTAGGAACTAGGATCAACCTGAATTATAATGAGTCATGCTTATAAATCTAAATAATGCCCTTTTGAATTACCCTATATTAGAACTACCTGAGACGTTCAACCATCTGCTTGAAACTACCTAACCTGACAACTCCTAGCTTTCCAAGTTTAAAGTCCATCTGTGTTGCAGATCTCATTTCTACCTGATGAAGCTAGCTGTCACTGCCTACAGCCCATCTGTTTGACCCTTATCAGGGTTTCTAGAGAATGTGTAGACCCAATCTACCTATATACTGCTAGACATCTGAACATGAAAAAATATTAATTAGGTTAAAGTCAAATATTCTTATGTACCCTTGTTTGCATTAACTAAGCGCTGCTGACATTAGCTAGTGTTAGCTAGCTTGAAGTGCTGTGAACACCTACATTTATTATCACCTTACCGTATAACCTGAAAACAATAGGTCCACATTTTCTAGTCTTTTGGGTTGATTTCCTTTAATTGCAGAGGTGGACAATGTACTGAGTACAAGTAATTTTCTGAGTGACTCTGAGATCAAAAGTTTTGGGAAGTCCCTACTGAAGACCAAAATGATCATGTAACGGGTGTTCATATCTTACCGGTGACAATGAAATATATTTTTTACTCTTTCTATTAGTTTTATATGTCAATGTTAAGATATGAACTCCTATTACCTTATCATATTGGTCTTAACTCGGGACGTCCCAAAACTTGTGAACTCAGAGTTACTCAGAAAAGTACTTGTCCACCTCTGTTTAATTTATTTTCATCTACTATTGTTCAAATACAGCACTTCCAGCTTCTGGCTATTTTCACAGCTTGAACCAGCTGGCTATTGTCTTTTCAGCTGATAATCGTGATGTACAGTTGAAGTCATTAAATCTCATTTGTCAACCACTCCACAGATTTCATGTTAACAAAAATATAGATTTGGTAATTCAGTACAGACATCTACAAAAGTAACTTTTCCAAAAAAACTGTTTACAAACAGTTTACAAATTATTCTAACTTGACTCTATGAAAGTGTTTTAAATATGATGTAGTTCATTGATAACTCCATGAGAAAGCAAGAGGGACAGGGTAAAAGGTATGTCGCAGAAGTGATTATAAAATAGACAAAATGACTGAGAAGCACACATCAGGTAATTAAAGCCCACTTTTATTGGGTTTAATTTGATACCAGTGGGGATCTTGTGTTACAGCCTGACACTTTTCTAACAAGCTTTGGTTCAGAAAATAACTCAATTTAGTTGTTAGACTGAAAATAAATTACAGGTGAAGATATCATTTTACCTTCTGGATAACACTGAGTTACTCTGGAGTAATATCTTGCATCCTCCTACCAATGGCCCAGCTAAACCCATTATATTTCACTTTGTTAATATATTGCAATAAGATCAGGAGATGCCAGGTTTTATATTTAAATACAGGGGGTAAGATTTGTACCAAGGTACTAGTCCTAAGATAAGCCACTCTAATGTTTCCTAGGAAAACCCAAAACCCTTGGAATTTGCTTCAGGACCATGTGACCTGATGACTCCTTCCTGCCTCCCTTCTGTCCCCACCCCACTGTGTTGGTGCCCACATTGCTGCTGTTGGTGATCATGTTTCCACCTGGTGACTACAGCTGTATCTCTCCAGAGTGCATCCGGTTGTCCTTGCCCAAGACCACCCAATTGTGTTGATGCTACACAAAGACTGTGGTCACAGCCCACCCATTCCTATCTCCATTTGTGTACCTTCAGTTTCCCTACCCGGTACAGTCAGAAATGGCCTGGCCACCCACTTAAGTCTTGCCTCTCTCTAGGTTTCTTCCTATGTCCCACCTATTATGGAGTTTTTCCTAGCCACTGTGCATCACTTGTTGTTGCTTGCACTTGGGAGGGTTTAGGCTGGGTATCTGTCAAAGCACTTTGTGATTGCTGCTGTGCCAAAAAGGGCTTCATAGAATACATTTGATTGATTGAATGACAAAAGGGGTTACTGACTCTAGCATGGGGCTATTAGAACTGCTAAAATACTAGACAGACAAAGAGAACTTAATGTGGCCCAATTCACAAATATATTCTATCCACAACACCTAATTCAGCCTAAACTCATTTTAAATACAACCACACAGGGGTCCCTGAAAGCATTTTCTTTGGCCATATACTGTAGCATTTAGAATTTAAATCAAACAAGTGCTACTGTGTGTTGAGTATTTAGTCAATATGCTTTGGATGCAATAACTGTGCTGTACCAATTTGTGCCACTCCTAGCAAAACCCCCGGGCATTGCTGGAATATCTCGACCAGGATACGAACCTAGGGTAGTGACAGCTGATTTGGTTACTGTTCACAAACGTTCCACAAGTTCAATTCTGGATCATTTATTGTTCACTCTGTACATAAAAGATATCTGTAATTTGGTAAAAAAATATGGATTTTCCTAGGGTACATGACTTTGGCATCGCAGACCCAGCCGCCACTGACCCTCCAATGCAGATCCCAGGGGTGCCCAGTGGGAAAATACAGATACAGCCATGGTAGACCAGCAGCTGTCAAGCCGGACTGTGGACAAGGTTCTGCTGGCCTGGGCCAAGCAGCAGACACTACAGCAAGCGGTCACCAGCTCAGCTGTCAGCCTGGCACCTATCAGGTACCTGGAGGGCTCCAAAGCCTGCACTCTCCACAGGTCCTGGGAAATGTATTGGGTCTTTGTTGCTTCAGGGGCTGCATGAGTTACGGGTTCATGAGGCACGAGCGCCCCTCTGTTGCATTGTCTAGACCAGGGGTCACCAATCCTGGTCCTGGAGAGCTACCATCCTGTAAGTTTTCACTTCATCTGCAAATAATGTAGCTTAGTTCAGCTCATCATCCAGCTAATTAGTAGAATCAGGTGTGCTAAATTGGGGCTAAAGTGAAAATAGTCTGGATGGTAGGTCTCCATGACCAGGATTGGTGACCACTGGTCTAGACATTACATTACACATTAATATGTAGACTCATATGTCCTTATTATCCACACCTGTTTCCCATCTACTCATTAGGTTTGTTTAGTTACTCCTCTACATCCCAATGCCCTTGTTGTTCCTTGTCTGTGTTAGGCCATTCTATATTCAACCAGTATCAGCCTTTCTGTATTCATGTGCACGTTGCACCTGTCTACTTGTTTGCCTGTATTCTGTATCATTAAAATGAAGACAACTCTGCACTTGCTTCCTACCTCCATTCAGTGATCAGAAATATGTGACATCTTGGGCTGGTGCTGAATGAAAGTAAATATTATTTTCAAGGTAAAACATTCTACTGTGCTGTCTATCGCATCAGATTTATGTCAAAACTCGCGAGCGCAAAAAACATACCTCCACGAGCAAATAATATAATTTCACTGGTGCAGATATTACTCTTCGTGCACCAATTCAACATTTGAGTGTAAACAGGCAGGTGCGTGCGTGAAACAAAACATAGGGAGAGGGAAAGAATGGCACCTACTCATATAAAATCAAGCAGCACGCACACAGAGCAGCCAAAACACGCCTGCGAGTGCCTGATTTACAGTGGTGGAGGGCATAAGCTCTCGCAGGTAAATTCTGCACTCAAATTTTATTTGTACGCGCGCAGAGTTGATTTCTACGCGCGCAGAGTTGATTTCTACGCGCGCAGAGTTGATTTCTACGCGCGCAGAGTTGATTTCTACGCGCGCAGAGTTGATTTCTACGCGCGCAGAGTTGATTTCTACGCGCGCAGAGTTGATTTCTACGCGCGCAGAGTTGATTTCTACGCGCGCAGAGTTGATTTCTACGCGCGCGGTAGAAACTGACTTTTGACATTTGGGGCGGAAACCAAGAGTGACAATGGCCCTCCTTGGTCACTTGCTTTCAACACTGTGACACCTTCATTGGTTAAATTATCAGGTAACATCTACTCTCCCTTCAACATAGCGGTCCAGACATATTAATCTCACTACTAATCTACTGTACTATCAATAAAAACGATTGTGTTTATTAACTACCGTATTTTAGCGCATATAAGGCGTTTTTACCAACCGCAGACCCCCGTGCACCGGGGTATGAATAAAAATGACAAGTTAATTGAGCAAAATAAATGTTAACAAGAAACGCTGGGTGTTTGTGATTTTATAGGGATCTACCAACTGTATTAGCTATGCAACCCACTTGTATTGTAGTATAGCTTGGCATATAAGCTACAATATTATTCGATTTTGAAACAGTTGTTTTGTAATTTATAATGATAAAAAAATGAAATAGCATAGCAGGATTATCTCATAGCTATAGTCATCTGATAAATATACATTTTATATATAAATTATATTATTATATATGTATTCCATTCTGTTTCATTCTAATTCTCTTGAATTAGAAGCATGACGGAAACATGACGGTAGCGTCACATCTCGCTTCCAACAAGAACCGTCATTCCAACAAGAATGAGCTTTGTTAGAATGCCCCCCTAGAACTGATTACATATTTTCGAAAAAAAACATTTAATTAATTTCACTGGATGATGAAGCTTCGGTTTTCTAAACGGCTATAGCACAACAGGCTATAGCACTGGGCAATGGCAGGTACGCTAACCATGCTTACCACTGGCTAGAATAATCTAAAGTTGAAAACAATAATTAAAGACATGACCTTATAATAATATTTGCTAATATTTTGTGTATAATATATAAAGAATAAAAAACAAATTACAGGCATTCCTTTACTACAAGTTTAAATCAGCAGCTCTGTTTACGCCAACCAAAAAAAACCTAACCACTCACTATTTATGACATCACTATAGAATCAAGGGGTTAAAACAGAAGGCACTACACTCCATGCCTGGTATCTTTAGACTTCACTATAACTAATAATAAACATAATTGTCTGCCCAATTTAAGAAAAACAACCTCAAAAATAGTATGAAGTACTAGGCAGTGCCCAGGTTTGTGTTAATCTTGATATTCCATCAGTGTACTGAGAGCTTACTGTCTTTCAAGAGAACAATGTTACCAACTTGGAGAGTGCGATAATTACATTTGCTTTGCAGATTTGGGCGGTACTTAGGCATCCAGCAGGTCCAGAAACTATTGGCAACAGCTTGTATACGTTTTCACCGGCTTTGATGAAGATAACTTTTCTGTGAATTTGACTGGGGGAGCAGGTGTCCAAACACTGAATAAAATTGAGCAAATAGCAGTCTAGCAGGAGTCAAGAGGAATGGTGCATCTGGATCAGAGCAGACTGCAACTATTTCTGCCTGTGGATTTGCTCTGCAGCAACAGGAGTCAAGAATTCTGTGTGAACCCAATTGTGCATTCCCAAGAGCCTCCTATATGTGATGCATGAGGTACTTGTCTATGTAGAACCTTGTTCACTTAAGTGTCTCCGCACACTGTGATCTTCTGTGAAGTCCAACTGACCACAAGCCCCAACAAAATGTGTTACACGGTCGAATCTGAGCTGTCTTCCTGGTCCACTAAAAGCAAAGATGCAAAATAGAGCTTCTAATACAGCAGACTTGAAATATCCATGGCCGCTATCACATCAATTGGTAAAGCTCTAATACTCATTTAGGTATAGAGAATTGTCCAACATTTGCTTTGAGCTGCATTTCCCCTACAGCGCTGGATGACAACTAGGGCTGAATACATCTAAATCCACATATGTGAAAGGGAATATGTTGAGCTGTTCCAGAGAAAGATCTGCCGTCCTCTATTCCAGCAGCTTTACGACATTTAACGCAATAATGTAATGCAGAATTTATAAGCCCTTAGCCATTTGCAATCCACAGAACAGCTGCTCTGATGGCTCCCTCTGAACTGATGAACTTGGTGTTTCACCTCTCGATGGTAGTGTCTCACCAACAGCGCTGTATTTCAGAAGAGAGAAGTTATTGGATCACTTTCAGATACCCACCAACAGACAATCCCATAGACAACCTCCGATGGTTGGATTGAGATTCCAAAGTGAGCTGCCTTTAGAAAGGTCCTTCAACTTGATGAAGATATGCTTGGCTGCAGACAACACACCTGAAGTATAGGGCCTTTCGCACAGATGCCATACTTTGAATTTGTCTGACAGGGTTGCACACCACATGAGTAATTCAACTCAGAAGCGAATGCTTTGAAGAGAAATGTTAGAAGTGCTCTGAGGTAAGTCACAGATATCCAAATCCAGCTCTGTGCTGACAGTGTTGGGGGTAACGAGTTACAAAGTAACGGATTACAGTAACGATATTACTGTTTTGGGTAACGAAGTAAAGTAACGCATTACATAAAAAAGATCGGTAACTACATTACTTTACTAGACTATAGGAACGCGCTTTCCTGCGTTACCCAAGCGGTGTTTGCCTGTGTGTAAAGTTCTGATCTGTTTAAGTGGTGCGTGCATGCGTGCTGCCTGTGTGTGTGCTTGCCTAGGCACTGTTGCCATAGAGATCGATTTGAGTGACATAGCTGCTGGTGCGAAGGAGGGAATATAT
>JACXGM010022388.1:0-16744 GCA_016801145.1 Umbra pygmaea | reverse complement strand
TAGCATCCCACCCAGTAGCATACCACTCAGTAGCATCCCACCCAGTAGCATACCACTCAGTAGGATACCACCCAGTGGCATCCCACCCAGTAGCATACCACCCAGTAGGATACCACTCAGTAGCATACCAACCCAGTAGCATACCACCCAGTAGCATCCCACCCAGTGGCATCCCACCCAGTAGCATACCACCCAGTAGCATCCCACCCAGTAGCATACCACCCAGTAGCATCCCACCCAGTAGCATACCACCCAGTAGTATACCACCCTGGTTCTTCTGAAGCTAAGCATGGTTGGGCCTGGTCAGTCCATGGATGGGAGACTAGATGCTAAATAGGACATCTGGCTTTTGTAGGATACAATCTTTGTGATGGGATGTTAAACGGGCATCCTGACTCCAGGGACACTGGTAGTGGGGGTGCTGAGTGTGCTGCAGGTCCCCCTGTTTGGTCCCCACTGCAATGGCAAATACACATACAGTGCATCCAGAAAGTAGTCACAGCGCTTCACTTTCTCTACATTTTGTTATGTTACAACCTTATTCCGAAATGGATTAAATTCCTTATTTCCCTCTTATTCCCTTTTATTCTGGGTTATTTGTGGTTTAATTTGTTCAAGACTATGAGCACAGAAGGTGGAGGTTTTCTTTTTATGTTTGATATACTTATTTTCTAAATGTGTATTGGCCAACCAGATCTGTTTTTGCAGATTACGATTTTGACACCCACAGAGGGACATTATTACTGTTACACATGCAAACAGTATTTAGTTAAATGGGGTACAAGTAGGCCTACTGCATGTAATTGACATTTTAATGTACACTGTACGTACCTTAAAGTGCTTTCCAGCATCCCTGCTTGGCTCTCTGTGGTCAATAAAAATCCCATGGCACTTAATCGTAAGAGGGTGTTAGCATGGTGTCATGGCTATCTCCTAAACAAGGCTAGATTCCCAACCACGTTTCTATCATGGCCACCTAATAATCCCCATTTAACCAGTCTAATGCTAATTGAATTTCATGCATCACCGGAGTGGGTGGGATAGTGAGTGGTTTGTGATATGGAAGTGTAAGACAAATTAGAAAATAGACCCGTTTTACTATCAATATGTGGCATCTGTGGAATGTTGATAACACACTTAACAGATATTCAATGTTTTAATGTTTTTTACATGTTGGATCAACAGTTTGTGTGACAGAACTGAAGGAAAACAGTCTTTGCATTAAAATGTGTACAACGTGTAGCATTTGACACCAATCTTCCCTGCCTCCCTCTCTCCCTCCAGGATGATGAAAGTGACTATGACTCCCCAGGTGGGGACGTAGATGTAGACAGCAGTGTGGAAGATCTGCTGGCGTTAAGTTCCTCTCTCATAGACTCAGAGTACTACAAAGACCTTCAAGAAGGATCGGTCTCTACCACTCTTGAAACCAGCCCTCAAGCCAGAGGTACTTCCAGAATACATAAAGACAGTTCCCAAAACAGCTCCCGAGACACAGGACGCAGGTCCGTATCCTATCCCACTTTCGTGATAACCCAGTTCAACCCTGACTTGTTGCAGCCTAGCAGTACCATGGACAGCCAAAACAGTGACTCTGTGGAATCTGTAGTAATGGTGAGCAATACAATGTATTTCAATGGGCCGAGAGGACCAGACGGGGCTCAGGACGTGGACTCGGACACAGAGAACTTCCCCATCCTCGTGAGGTCAATGTCAACATCACGCAGGCATAGCTGGGGGATGCCCGTGTCTCCCATTGACATGGGCAGGAGGTAAGGTCTGACTCCCCTCGTACAAACTAACAGTGTTTCTTACTCTGGTTTTAGAGAGTAAATATAATGACATTATGGATCTGGGAAAATTATTTAAACATAACATAGTAATGATTATATTTTTATGTGTACATACTGGACATACAGTATTTAGCTGGCCTCTGATTTAGTATGTTATTTTAACGATTATACAATAAATACTCCTTCGCTGTGGCTATAATTAGCTACAATAAATTGTGAGTGGTCACATCTGAATGAGGTTCTTGTCAATATTTAAATGAGTTTGGAAAGTTTTCTGGCAGTTTGGTCAATATATATTGGTAAGATATTTTCTCAGCATTGACAAGGTTACTGGTGACCATGCCGCGAAACAGCAACGTGTAAAAAAGCCTCACAGAACTAACCACATCAGCCTGCATTTTCACTTTCAGTTTTTATGTTTTTTTACTCTCAACTTTTCTACCACAGTACATGTAACTTTTGTTTCCTTTTGGACTGTCATCTAACCAGATTGACATAATTTTCACATTCAAGAAAGAACTTTGAGTACTGGCTTTTCTAAATATAATTTTTCACTTGCTGCTAGTTTTAGACAGTCGTGCAGAAATACAAGTTGATCAGTTGAGTATGGCTCATGGTTTTTTGATTAAGTTCTCAAGGGTAGGGTGGACGTCTTATTCTGACTTCAGTCCCCAGAAACATCAATATCCTTCTTTTTTATCCCTCATGAAATCAAACCCCACATTCTGAATTGGTTTGAAATCCAGAGGACATGTTACTTTTTTTTCTTTCTAGTTTTCCCAATTTTTCTTCCCTCCCAATTGGTCTTCAGTTCCCACTGCCTCCCACAACTTCTTAAACATATGCGGGATGGTGAGGGGCACGCACATGGTTCATCCAACCGCATGCCGCCGAGCCAGACGATTCTTTGTCGCACTGCTCATCCAACAAGGAAGCCTTTAGTCAGTTCATGTACGAGATGTTTAAGCTCACCAACTATACTTCCATGATTGAATTTACAGGCACCCAATCTGCACACAAGAATCTTATCTATCCCAAATCCTGGGCAGCACTATGTCAATTTGTGCTACCTCATGCTGGAGGTTAGGGCAAAGTCGGAGAACCCAGAGTCAGGCTCAAACCAAAATCCAGAGGCCTTTGCAAGATAACCACTCACCGGTCGCTTCATTAGTAACACCTTGCTAGTATTTCATTGGACCCCTTTTGCCTTCAGAACTGCCTTAATTCTTCATGGCATAGATTCAACATGCTGCTGGAAACATTCCTTATATTGGAGATTTTGGTCCATATTGATATTATTGCATCATGCAGTTGCTGCAGATTTGTCAGCTGCACATCCATGATGCGAATCTCCATTCCACCACATCCCAAAGGTGCTTGTTTGAATTGAGATCTGGTGACTGTGGAGGCCATTTGAGAACAGTGAACTCATTGTCATGTTCAGAAAACCAGTTGGAAATGATGTGTGCTTTGTGACATGCTAGATGTAGCCATTAGAAAATGGGTATACGGATCATAAAGAGATGGACATGGTCACCAACAATAATGCTGTGGCATCCAAACAATGCTCAATTGGTACTAAGGGGCAAGAAAATATCCCCCACACCATTACATCCCAACCACCAGCCTGAACCTTTGATACAAGGCAGGATGGAACCATGCTTTCATGTTGTTTACGTCAAATTCTGACCCTACCATCTGAATGTCACAATAGAAATTGAGACTCATCAGATCAGGCAAAACTTTTCCAATCTTCAATTTTGGTGGGCCTGTGCAAATTGTAGCCTCAGTTTCCTGTTCTTAGCTGACATGTGGCCCCTGGTGTGGTCTTCTTCTGTTGTAGCCCATCTGCTTCAAGGTTCGACCTGTTGTGTATTACAAGATGCTTTTTTTACCTTTATTTAACCAAGTGAGTTGACTAAGACCAATTTCCTATTTACAGCAATAACCTGGGAGCAATTAGGGTAAAGTGTCTTGCCCAAGGACACAGTGACATTTGGCTCAGTCGGGAAATGAACTGGTACCTTCTGACTACAAGTCTGACTCCCTAACCACTGAGCTACCTTGGTTGTAACAAGTAGTCATTTGAGCTACTGTCGACTTTTTATCAACTCAAATCAGTTTGGCCATTCTCCTCTGACCTATGCCATCAACAAGGGACTTTTGCCCAGAGAACTGCCACTCACTGGATATTTATTCTTTTTTGGATCATTTTCTGTAAACCCTAGAGAAGGTTGTGGGGGAAAATCCCAGTAGATCAGCACTTTCTGAAATACTCATAACAACCCATCTGGCACCAACAACCATGCCACATTCAAAGCGACTTCTTCCCCATTCTGAAGCATGACCATGCCTACATGCCTAAATGCATTGACTGCCCCGTGATTGGCTAATTAGATATTTGTGTTAGCGAGCAGTTAAACAGGTCTACCTAATGAAGTGGCCGGTGACTGTAGATGTTGTAGTCAGTTGAAGGTCTACTGTGTAGAACTTTGTGGGGCAAAAACTGAAATAATTACCAGGTTCCAAAAGCTGTACACCGCATTCGAAATTATTATGCTAATTGGAAATAAGTGTCAAGAACATTAAATAATTTTTTTTCAACCAACTCATGGATGGTATTGTGTCTCCAGGCTTTTTGAATCACTGAAATCAATCTCAGACACCTGTGATAATTATTTTGCCAAAACCACTTAAGAAAGATTTTCTCGTTATTAAGCAGGCCACAGGTTTCAAGCAATATGGGAAAGAAAAAGCATCTCTCTGCTGCGGAAAAGCATCAAATAGTGCAATGCCTTAAACAACGTATGAAAACATTAGATATTTCATGAAAACTTAACCATGATCATCATACTGTGAAGAGATTTGTGGCTGATTCAGAGCACAGACGGTTTGTGCAGAAAAAGGCATAAAGAGGAAGGTTACTGCCAGACAAATTCATCGGATTTACAGAGCAGCTGCTAAAATGCCATTACAAAGCAACAAACAGGTATTTGAAGCTGCTGGTGCCTCTGGAGTCCCGCAAACCTCAAGGTGTAGGATCCTCCAGAAGCTTGCAGGTGTACATAAACCTACTATTCGGCCACCCCTAAACAATGCTCACAAGCAGAAACGGTTGTAGTGGGCCCAGAAATACATGAAGATGAATTTTCAGTCTTGTTTACTGAGGGGGGCTATGCAACCATGGATGGTCCAGATGGATGGAGTAGTGCTTTGGGCCAGAATCATGGGGAGAGAGCTGGTAGGCACTTTTAGGGTCCCTGGAGGTGTGAAAATGTATATAGTATACACACTACTGTGTATACACTATATACAAAGTATATACTATACATATAGATATAAAGATTTTCTGACTGACCACTTTATTCCATGGTACAAAAAAAAGAACCGTGCCTTACGTAGCAAAATCATCTTCATGCATGACAATGCATCATCTCATGCTGCAAAGAATACCTCTGTGTCATTTGCTGCTATGGGCATAAAAGGAGAGAAACTCACGGAGTGGCCCCCATCCTCCCCTGACATCAACCCTATTGAGAACCTTTAGAGCATCATCAAGCAAAAGCTCTATGAGGGTGAGAGGCAGTTCGCATCAAAACCGGCTCTGGGAGTCTATTCTGACATCCTGCAAAGATATTCAAGCAGAAACTCTCCATAACCTCACAAGTTCAATGGATGCAAGAATTGTGAAGGTGATATCAAAGAAGGGGTCCTATATTAACACCCTGATAAGATGTGTTTGATTGAAATAGTTTTTGATTTCAATAAATATGACCTCCCAATGCTGCAAATTCAACAAATGACCATTTTCAGTTCTTTAAGACATACAAAATGTTTTGAAACTGTTGTGCATAATAATTTGGAAATGTGCATTTTGAGTTTTTTATTTTTTAAATACCCTAATGGTTGGTGAATTGAAAATTATACTGACTGTCATTAGCATTGACTATTTAGGAAAATCTGTGTAAAATATAATTTGCATAATAATTTGGAATGCAGTGTACAACATGTATTTATAACATTTTTTGAATCTTAAAATGCTGTTTAGAGGGGACATTGAATTCCTCCACTATGTGCTTCATATTTTGCCATTTGAACAGGAATTGAAATGAGGACATGACATTTACAGTGCATGTTGGTCATTTAGCAGATGCTCTAATCCAGAGCAATTTACAGTAAACAGGGAAATCCCCAGTAGAAACTTAGGGTAAAGTGCCTTGCTCAAGGCCACAACATAATTTGCCCACTCTGAAATCAAAATGGGAACATTCGGACTACAAGTTTGACTCCTGCTTTAAGGTTTCACAGCGTTTTCAATGTGCTTGTGCAGGTCTATAATTCATGCATTTAAGGCCATACATTTGTTGTAACAAAGCACTGCATAGTGTAGAGTAATATTATCCGATATTCACTAGCACTGAAATGTTTGGAAGTAGTATTTTCTGAGCCAAGGTGGCAATTGATTTCCAAGGTTACATTTAATTGATTAAAATATACATACAAGACATTACCAAGTTTACAATTATCTATCACTGTTGGAAATTGTATGGTTGATTAACTCTTTTTAAGTAAAAACAGTAATTAATCATGTTTTTACTATAATTTCTGATCAATTAAATGCCACCTTGGTTTTGTGATTTTTCTCAATTTTTCTCCCATTCCAATTCCCACTAATCCTGCCTTGTCGGCGGCTCAGCAACTCCTTGGACAGATCCAATCACATGTAGCCAGCCGCTGATTCTTTTTGCACTACGAATCCAACACGGAAGCCTTTAGTCGGATCATGCACGGGATGATTACGCCCGATCTGCACACAAGGAGTCACTGGATTGCGAAGTGGCAGGATAAATAATCTGGTTTATCTAACCAAAATTCCAGGCACCGCTATGCCAATTTGCGCTGCCTCATGCAAGAGTCCCGCGGAAAGTCAGAGAACCCATAGTCAGACTTGAACCTGTGACTATCATATATAATGCAGCGACTTAGCCCGCTACGCAATGCGGACCCCCTACCATCTACATATCTGGAGAATTTCAACATTGTGAATGCTAGTGTACATATTTTTTATATCAAGAAGTAGTACCAGAGTGTGCCACCAGCGACGGGGGTTCGATCCCATGCTTGGCCGCTGTCAGTGTCCTTCCTCTCTGTCTCCCCCTACATGCCTGTCTCCCTAGCTTATGCTTATAATGTTCTGCCATTTAAATGAAGAAATACCGTTTTTACAGAGACTCTCAGTAGGTCACTTGAAAGTAGTTTCAGTGTTATGGCTCAACATCTACAAATAGCAGCTTTAAGGGTTATTGTATTTAAATTGATTATGCTGTTTCTCTTCATTCATTAAACTCTGACTGGTTGTTTTGGGCCTTGTGAGCTTAACGGCCCACTCTGTCAACTTTCATCATAAAATTTAAAAATGCATGCAGAAAAGGTTAAGCAAACAGAAGAGAAAATAGAGAACACGGAACAACACAAGACCAAGACACAGCTGCACAGAAATAAGAAAATAAATAAGAGAAATACACTGTGGCAGTAAATGAGCAGAGACCAGACGGGAGCGGTTGTCAATTCCGCCTTGGCGGGTTTAATAGTGTGAAAACAGGAAACAAACCACAGTTACACTACTCAATTCTAAATATTAATCAGCCTTCTAGCTCCTTTAAGTCCTTTCACTTTTCCTCTGTGGTATAGGTTCCCAACTTTAGGGTAGAGGGATCTTCTTTCACGCCTCACTTAATCCTATACTGGAAAAATAAGGAGGAAAATACAACATGTAGTTTAGACGTAATTTTATATCTCACCCCCTGCTTGTGTTGTCAGGGTGGCTCCTATAAGGCTCCTCATCAGCCCTCATGGAGGTCAGCTGGGTAGATGAGGAGCACCTGTGTCACTGAGACCTGTCCTCGTGTGTTATAGATTGGCTGTGCTGTTTCTTGATAGTTCTCAGTTCTTTGGTGTGCACAGTCAGCTGGGGCTAATCTTGAAAGGGCTGATGTTTTGAGGCAGGTAGGACTAAGGAGCGAGATGCCAATTGTTCTTCCCCTGTGCCACAACACCTTAAAAATATAGTAGGTTAACATCAGCACACAATTAGTCAGGCAGACTCTGGAGGGATTCAAACTTTGAAATAAAAGGTTGCCACCTGTTAAGAAATGTCTTGTTGGAACCCCGAAGAGAGTGCTTAATGTTTTCCAGGAAGGACATCCCTGAGCCACTGACAAACTAAAGGGAGCTAGGAAGACTTTCACTGAACGGTAATTGTGCATCAAGCAAATAGTGTAGGGAAATCCAGATTGTCTGAATTTTTTGGGGTTGAATGATGTTAAGTCCTTGGGAACAATAACAATTGCTATCATGGGAAAGGGGAGCAGGAGAATTTGAAGTACTTTAGGTAAGACTTGGAAGATAATTGTCCCAGTAGTCATTCAACTTAGGGCATAGAAAAAACATATGATAAAGGTGACATGGGGAGGTATGATATCTGTCAACAACATCAACCATATTAGGGTATATTTCAGAGTCTGGACTTGGAAAAGTGAAATCTATGAACCACCAAGTCCTAGACGGGCACAGGATGCAAAATCTATCTATCACCCCACCACTCTTTTGTAAATTCAACACCAATTTCCTGCTCCCAGGTGTAGCAGGGTGCTATGGCTCCACAGGAGTAACCGCTACCAGAGTCTAACTATCCGACAATGCCACCTTGGACATTCACCCCAAGATATGCTTTACTTCTACCTTACTAAACACCCAGTTATGCAAAGGCTACATAGGTCCATTAACTGAAGCAAGACAGAGACGGGGTTCAGAAAATAAATACTTATTTTATTGAAAATTAAATGATTAAAGACTGGAAGTGCATGAAAAGAGAGTGGTTGGAAATTTAGATAAATCAAATTAAGATAATCCAGTTTAAGTAGAAAATATAGAAATGTTTATTACAATGTGGACAATTTTAAAGGTAAATTCTATTTTTTAAAACAATTACACTCCCAGTTACTTAAGATTACCAAATGAAAAGGGGAAGTGGGCAGAGGCCAGCTCTGGAAAGGCAATCTAACTCAGGGTGTGTTCCAGGGGTTCATCAAGGTACCTACTACATGTGATCACTGCAATCGATAGTCACAAACTGGTTCACTGCAACTTGTGCCACTGCAAATTGTGTCCCAGTGCTATGATCACTACAAACTGTGCAAGGACCCAAACTAGCGGTGCCTAGCCTCCACCACAAGCTGGCTACTAGCTCCACTAAAGAGGAAACAACAAATTAACGATATACAAACAACAGTTGGTCATATAACAAATACAAGCAGACCGAACTGGGAGAGTGCGTGAGTCTGGTGGCACTTTTAACAAATTTGTAGGAAATAAATTAAACCACAAAAAAACAAGGCAAAACAGCAGCTGACAACCTTACACCATGTGCTCAGTAGACCAAGAAATATATCACGCCACTCCAGGCAGGGGAACTTTGGATTCCTAAACGGTCACAGAGAGGGTCCCATGTGGCAACTGACAGGCAGAGAACACCAGAGCCAGTCATGATGGCACAGGTTCCTTAAATAAGCTCAGCTAATGAGGGGGGTTTGGTCTTAGTGGAGCTAATTTGATACTAGCGAGGTGTGGTCATAAGCAAACAGTGCAGGGCTGAATACCTAAAGTTCTGCACACAAGCAAACCCTACTACACAGCAGATTTTTTGTTAGTGGAGTGTTTGTCGAAACCCATAATACAAGAATAGATCTGAGCAACTACTGCCTTCTGTCTGGGCATAAGAGTCAATAAAGCACCCCAGGACTGTTTTGGCGGTAAATTTGGAAAGCCTGGAAATTGTGAGATAACCAAATGTCAGTCACACTTTATTTGGAGAGTCTGACATTCCATCTGTATGTGCTCTACAGATAGTTTGTTGATGATATGACTATCAACAAACTATCAACAAACCATCTGTTGATAAGCAACTAATTGTGTATTTTAAGGGTAAGGGTAAGTTCAGAATATGTTTTAGGGTAATGGTTAAGGTTAGGTTTAACATAAGGGGAATGGTTAAGGTCAGGATTAGGGTTAGGGTTAGTAGATAGTTTGTTAAAATGTTGTTGACAGTGTGCAGATAATATGTAGAGCATCTAGAGATGGACTCTCATTATAAAGTGTTACCCAAATGTCTCATCTGGAGGTAGCTGAAAAAATGAGATGGAGGCAGATTGTTTAGAGACCAGAGTAGTACCCTTTCTCCCCCTAATTAATTGACTTGAAAAAATACTTGGGCAAGAACAATGGGATAGACTGAAAAAGGTAAAGTAATTTGAGCAAACTATTGATTTTAAAAGCATTAATCTTTCCTATAAGTGACAGAAGTAGATTACCCCACCTCTGAAAATCAGCCTTCATCTAACTGAGAAGGGGGGCAAAGTTGGCAGAGAAGAGGGCAGATAATGAGTTAGTCAAACTTACTCAAAGCTCCTTTAAGCCAGAGCGGTTAAGCTGAAATGGCAAGTCTATTTGCAGGAGGTGCAATGCTGCTGGATTGATTGGGAAGCATGTACTCTTTTGGAGATTAAGCTTTTTAGCAAGGAAAAGAACCACATTTCTCCAGAAGGGAGAGAATGGAGGGTAATAAGGTTGCAGGTTTATGTATATATAGCAGTAGGTCATCAGCATAGAAAAATGCTATGCTCAAAGCCCCCCCGCAATACACCTTGGAAAGAGGCCCACAATGCTATTGAAAGGGGCTCAATAGCAGTGGCAAAAAGTAAGGAGGACAAAGGGCAACCCTGCCTGGTCCTGCATTCCAGGGCAAAGTAGTCAGAGCAAGTGTGATTGGTAGAGACACTAGCTCTTGTGGATCCATACATAAGCCGGATCCACAAGCTGAATTTGTCCCAAAAATCTAAATTTTCAGCAAATAGGTACTCCCATTCAATTCTATCGAAGGCCTTCTCTGCATACAGGAAGAGACCATAAGCACAGGGGATATTGAGAACAGTTTGGAATAACTCACGTTGTACAAGGCCAGAATATAAAAAATGAATGTTTACCGTTTATAAAGCCAGTCTGTTACTCTAAAATGACACCTGGTATGAGTACTTCAACACGCTCCGCTATCAACATCACAAGCACTTTTACATCAACATTAAGGACATTAAGGGGCCTGAATGAAGAACAGGAGGTGGGGTCATTCCGCTTCTTGAGAAGAAGTGCTAATAAGGCTTGTTCCAGTGACTCATTAAACATTGATAATAGTAAATGTGCCAGCTGGATGTGACATTTCTTAAAAAAAATCTCTTGGAAATCCATCTGGATCTGGAGCTTTGTTGCATTACATAGATTTGGTAGTCTCAACCACCTCTTCAAGGCTCAGGGGGAGTCAAGACCCTCTGCAGTGTCAACCGGAACTATGGGAGTTGCCAAAGAATTCAAAAACTGAGTGATATTGGTGGTGTCTGAAGGGAAAATATATGTTAAAGTGAGGAATAGAAAAATGTGAATGTGTCATTTATCCCCGTAGGATCACAAAATAAGCTATTAGAAGATTATTTAACTTGTGGAATCAAACAGGTAGTAGCACAGTGATTTAATTGGTGTGCCAAACGGCTCGACTTCGCATGGAGGGATAGGGGGATGAACTGAAATAATTATGTCAAGAGTAAGAGGGCCATGATCTGATATATCAATTGGTAAATATTCAGAAGGCGTTACATTTGGTAGAAGTGGGTGATCAACAAGAAAGTAGTCAATATGGGAGTAAGAGTGATGGACATCTGAAAAGAAAGAATACTCACAAATCTGTGGATTATGCAACCTCAATGTATCAGTACACACATCCTGAGTCATAAGTTCTGAAAAGGCCTTGTTATAGTGGGACACAGTCCTGGGTTTGGAGCGGTCCAGAGTTGGATCAATAACAGTGTCTCCTGCAAAGATCAGTCAGTGAGTGTTAATTTAGGGGATTTTCCTCAGCAACCCATTGGAAAAACCCACATAATTAAATTTAGGAGCATAAACATTGACCAATACTACTGGGGTGTGCCAGATGGAGTGTGTTAAAATTAGATACCTCCCATTACTGTCTGATATAACATTAGTAGCTGAAAATGTATTATTTTACTAACCAGAATTGCAACCCGTCTGGCTTTGGAATTAAAGTGGGAAGGAAAACTGACATAGAAAAACACATACAAAGCCCTATTTATTACCACTCCTGAGCTGAAGTCTGTGAATAAAAACGCTTTCATGCCACAGTAAACAATGTCCTTTCTTTCCTTGCAAAGCAAGCCTTCTTATCGCAGAAGAAGTGGAACCGGGCTATGAAGACACGTGGTTTGTAATCTACTCCCCCGCCCGCAGGGAGTCTGCCAAATCTATGTTTCCTTTCTAGTTTCAGAGGGTACAGGAAAATAGAAGGAAAGGCCTCTGTGAACAACCCAGACAAATACCCAATTGGGTCAGACCCCTCAGCCCCCTTTGGCATTCCAACCACATCGAGATCACAGCGTCTAGAGCGGCACTCGAGGTCGTCAGTCTTCTCTACTAGCTGATGATTTTCTTTCACCAAACGGGCAACTATTTACTCCAGGGCTACAATCTGGTCGCTATAATCAGATAAATCATGTTAAAATCCTTCATAGCGGCGAGCATCTTCCTCAGCAGCCGCCTGTACCCCATTCAAGGCTACAGAAAACGGGGCCAGAGCCACCTCAATGGCAATTTTCCTCTGGACTGTGAGAGCAGCTGTAATATCCACAATTAACTTGGCTTGGAAGGCCTTCAGGTGGGACTGGAGATGGGATCCCAGCTCCGCCAGCATGACTGGGCGAGGTTTAAGTGGAGGCAGGTGCAAGAAATGAATCTGTGCCATGACTCTCGTGTTCAGTTGCATCAGAAGTACTCAATGAATCATTTTCCCTTTGAAATGTGCAGTATTTTGGAGGAAAATGTGAGTTAATATGAATAAATAAATAGTAAAGAACGTGTGCTATGGTAGAAATTAAAATGCTAAGTAAAAATGTAGAAAAGTTAGCTAAAACGCAGGAGCCTCATCCACATGCGACCACTCTGTGTTCATGTGCTCAAACCAGAACCTCTGATGAAATTATTTTTAATGCTGTCTGTACTCCGCTCTCTGTAGGCTGAGTCTGGACACCACAGCCATGGACAGTGATGGAGAGAGGGAGGACTCTCTTATTCATCCTTCTCATCTACAGGGATTCATCTACCCAGAATGCCCTGAACAGGAAGCAGAGGAGTCACATGGTCCCAATGGAATAGATCTGAGCTCTAAAGCCAAGAAGAAAGAAATGGTGATGATTTAAAATTATTGTCCTACCTGAAATGTTTAAAAAATAAAAATAACTCAGTTAAATGATTTACTCAGATCATGATATTAGCCGCTTTCCGACCAAGTAGTTACAGGAACGTAGTTATAGGAACAGTCCACTTCTAAACAGTTCTACTAACTACTCTCCCCCAAAACCAGTTTTGCTCTTTGCATTGGCACTGGTCAAGTGGCCATAGGAACTGGTAGGAGGGATAAGGGCGTGACGCAAGCACAGCAACAAGCTTTTATAGCGTCGTCACTAGACTTTAGTGTAGCGCTACATACAACATTTCACAGTTTAATGTTTGTAACACTGGGTGTATAATTGGATATAAGTGTGTAAATCATCTTATGTATGCGGATGATCTGGTTCTTTTCAGCCCAAGTATTGCTGGGTCCCTACCGCGGCTTGCTGTTCTTTCAGATTACGAGGCTGAACATTTTACAATTTCATAAAAATAATGTTGTGATGATAATAAGTTTGAACCGCAGCGTTTAAAAACTAGACTGGATTCACAGAAATTGTGTAGCTACTTAACACAGAAACACAAAAGACGAAGGCTCCAGCATGATATGTAGCATTATACGAAACAGACAAACGAAGCGACCGGTGTAATTTACTAGATGGACCAATCAACGTGGACCTAGGAAAAGGGAAAATGGAAAGACCCTGCTCTGGAGTAGGAACTAAAAAGGTTATAGGAACGGCGGTGCGAGGAACTAAATAATCCCACAATTTCTTCTATCGGAAAGCAAGAAAAAAAGGGTTATAGGAACGTTATGTTCTAGGAACTGCAAAAATCCCTGCGGTCGGAAAGCGGCTATTATGTACTGTATTTGATTAGTTTTACCCCTCTCTTTACTAACAATCAAAATACTAAACAGAGGAAGATTTTCTAAATCAATTGTTGAATAATATTTGTCCACATATTGTCAGTGTAAACCAGTGTAAATGAAAAACAGCTTTCTGATATAACTGTAGGAGGTTTGTGGTGTGTCTGTGAGAACATACCCCAGATCAGAGATCCTGGCTACAGATGAACGTTCTCGTGTTGCACATGTGTCTCAGGTGGTGGAGACATCGAAGAGGGCAGCAAGAGGTATGTGTGTGGATGTTTATGTGTGTGTTTGTGTGTGTGGACGGAGCTTCCTTTTGGCCACCTTTCTGCCCATAGGGCCTCAGAACAACAGTCCGCTGTCAGAATGTACTATAGGACCTAAATGCATCTCCATCATCGCACACAAGTATTTATTAATTTACTCTTCTTCCATCACATTTGATGTTCTACAGAGGAGGTGGACACAGAGGAACCCACCCTGCACACTGCGGAAGGACAGTCTCATATGTAAGTAACTCTCCTGGAGGACTTTGAATGTCTTTTCTCGGTGTAAACTTTGTGGATTAAGTTGTAGATATATTATATGTCTGTAAACATTCGTTATTCGTCAAACCCAGGAAGATTATTTACATTTTCATCATCTAACAGGGGCTCTTATCCAGAGCGACTTGTTCAATCTCTCTTTTGATCAGAGCTCCCTAAAGACTGGAAAGCACAAGAGCCTTGGTTTCTCAAATGACTGCCTCGCCTGGTTCTCAAACTACTTCTCAGATAGGTTTCCATGTGTTACGTTGGAGGGTCTGTTGTCTGGACCTCTGGCTGTCTCTACGGGGGTGCCTCGATTCTTGGGCTGACTATTTTCTGTATATATCAACGATGTTGCTCTAGCTGCAGGCGACTCTCTGATCCACCGCTACTCAGAAAACACCTGGCCCCATTGGTGTTAAAAAAGCTCCAAAAGAGCTACCATGACATGCAACATTCCTTCTGTGGCCTGCTTCTGCTTCTAAACTCTACTAAATCTCTTCAACCGATCACACTCTGCACATGTCTGCCCAACATACATCACCACTCTGGACAGATCTGAACTAGAATATGTGGACACCTACAAATACCTAGGTGTCTGGTTAGACTGTTTACTCTCCTTCCAGAACAACATCAACTATCTCCAATCCAAAATTAAATCTAGGATTGGCTTCCTATTCTGTAAAAAGGCTTCCTTCATTCTTCCTGCCAAACCCCTTATGAAAAAAGTATATTAAAGTATACTACAAGTATACTGAAAAGGAGATAGTACACATTTAGTTCACTTTTGATATACTTTTAAGAAGTATGCTTAGAAAATAGGTAACTTACTTAACACTTTAAAGTTTTAAGTATACTACCAAATAGAAAACACATTGTATATATTTCTTCTGGAGTAGGATGTACATTTTCTTTTATTATACAGCAAAAACATTCAAAATACTTTTAAAGTACATTACAAGTTTCATTTTTTAGATCCATCTTGAATATTCTAATACTTCAAAAACTGAAAGTGCACTACACAAGTTAAAAAACTGTAAGTATAGTTTAAGGTGTACTAAATAAACTAAAAGTGGGCCAATTTATTGTATATGAATAAGTACACTTCTAGTATACTTTAAGTACCTTAATAATAGTATACTTTTAATACTTACAAAAATAAACTTGAAGTATAATGTTTTTGTAATGGATACCCTAGTGAAAATGACCATCCTTCCAATCCTAGGCGTCAGTGATTAGGTGATTTCTGACTCGGGGGAAGGTGGAGAAGGATGCACAACTTTTATTTAAAAATATCTGAAGTGTTGCTGGGCACCTTTTTATGAAATCACCCGTTTTCTTTGTTAGAAGTTGATGAAGCCTCTGTAACATAACTTGAAGAGCACAGAAGCAGACTTTCCATGTCAAAACAAAGAACAGACACATTAGCTTTTGTTGGCAAAAATAAATTCAACATTTCAGAATGCATTTTTTTAACCCAAAACACCTCCTGCTAAAATAAATGGTGAAATATATAATTCCACAGTTATTGCAGATATATCATGGATTTGTTACATGTAGCCCCTTTGACCTACAAACAAATCATCTTTCAAAAGCACATTTTGTACCGCAATTCTACCCCCAGTCTCTTCAGTACCGCCAACTCCCACCCTGTACAGGCCTCTCCTGATCCCATTTGGACATCTCTGCTCCATGTCGTATGTCTTTACACTGTTGCTCTTCCAGTTTTTTCCCTCCCAGCTCCTTAGATGGCCCTTTCTCATGTGAGACGTTTTGGTGTGCGTGCAGGCGAGCCTGCAGATTTGTGTGTCTCTAAATCACACCCCTGCAGTGTGACACCTGCCCCCTCCTGACGTGTCTTGCTCCCTGCCCTTAGAACCAGACCTCCCTTACAGTCCCAGTGTCTTGTTTGTCTTAGGCTGAAGGTACAGAAAGTTCTGCAAGAGCTAAAGCAGTATCATGGGTAAGTGGATGTGTCAGAGAGGCATGTTTGCCCTGAGGAAAGCATCCTTCTAAACTATGCACACGTGTGATGGCTGAATCAATGATGAGGAACTAGCATGAGCTTAACCCTATGCTGATGGAATGGGTGAATGAAAACCTTTGTCATTAACCCATGACAGAGACACAGTTATTGATGTGTCACAGAATGACTCTGACAGAGACACAGTTATTGATGTGTCACAGAATGACTCTGACAGAGACACAGTTATTGATGTGTCACAGAATGACTCTGACAGAGACACAGTTATTGATGTGTCACAGAA
>JACXGM010022387.1:0-16744 GCA_016801145.1 Umbra pygmaea | reverse complement strand
ATACAGGTTCTCTCCCAGTGTGTCATGTGATGGCTCCCCCTGGTGTCCCTTCTGTGTCTTGCTAGTATGTCTTATGATGTCATCAGTGTGGGCCCTTGTCACATGTTTCAGTTAACCAATAGATCACGGTGTAGTCATTCCCATGTACAGGTGTTGTTCATTGTCCTCATTAGTAAGTGTATTGAAGTTGAGTGTTTGGTCTTGTCTCTTGTTGGTCAATGTTCCCTGTTACGTGTCATTGGTATTTTTCTGTGTTTCGTGTTAGCCCCTCGTGGCAGTGTTTATTTGACTTTGGAAGTTTTGATTATTAAATATCTGTGGATTATTGCAACCTTCGCGCCTGTCTCTGCATCTTTCCTGGGATACGTGACAGTAATTTAACTTACAAGGTAAAAAATAACATTTACCGGTGATTGTACTCTGCTACTTTCTGGGTTGGTGTGAGTTGTAATGTTGTTCCACTCTGCTTCAGAAATTCCACCATCATCTCCATTCCCACGAAAGGGAAAATGACAGAGCTGAAGTACCATCCTGTCGCACCCACCTTAATTATGAAGTGCTTCGAGAGGTTAGTTAACATCACACTGTCTCCCTCATTTCTAGACTCTCTTCAGTTTGCCAACCTCCCAATCAGATCCATAGAAGACTCCATCGACACAGCAATGCACACCGCCCTCATTCACCTGGACAATAGGAACAGATACGTGAGGATGCTGTTCATTGACTACAGCTCAGCCTTCAACACCATAGTACCCTCCACTTAATACAAAGCTCACAGATCTGGGCCTATCCCCCTTTATCTGCAACTGGGTTCTGGACATCCTGACTGGCCATCCTCAGTTGCTGAAAATCGGTAACAACACCACTTCCATTACGATCCTGAATCCTGGGGACCCAAAATGCTGTGTACTTAGCCTCTCCTGAGGACCTGAGGACTCCCTACACACTCACACCTGTATGGCCATCCACAACTCTAACTCCATTATGAAGTTTGTGGATTACATATCAGTTGTTGGTCTAATATCAAACAATGACGAGAAGGCCTACAGAGAGGAGGCCAGAAAGCTGACGGCATGGTGTGAGGTGAATAAACTGTCCCTCGAAACAAAACTAAGAACTGATAGTGGACTACAGGGTTAACAAGACGGAGCACTCTCCAATACTCATCGATAGAGACGCCGTGGAGAGGGTAGCAGACTATTAAGTTCCTCAGAGTTCACATCTCAGAGATCTCACTTCACTCATCTACAGTGGGTAAGAAGGCACAGCAGTACCTGTTCAACCTTAGGAGGCTGAAGAAAGTTTGCTTGTCCCAGAGAGTTCTCACAGTGTTATACAGGGGCTCCACTGAGATCATACTGACAGGTTGCATAATACTAAGGTGTCTGATCATGCGCAAAGGGTTTGACGCTCAGCTGAACTAGTCATCAGGTCCTCATTGCCACACATCTGCTGTTTTAGGTGCCAAAGGAAAGCAAAGAAGATGCCATCTATCCAAGCCATAGCCAGTTCCAGCCTCTTCGTTCTACCAAATGCCACCAGTGCAGCAGCATCCTGTCTAAAACAGTCAGATTACACAGCACCTTTTTCCCACAGGCAGCTAAATGGTACACATTTAAAGTCATGGTATAGAGTCACGACAGTCATATGGACATTCCACAGGTATTCAATCACCACACAGTATCATGCTGATGGGTGAAGGTCCACTGTCTGTTTCTATGGAAACTGTAGCCTGCTGAATAAATGCTAGTCGCCAACTATATTCCTGTAAGAGGCCCTGGACACATGATCAGTCTATATCTCACTGCACACTGATGCAATCAGATTAACTGTTGTTCGTTCATATTTAGTATACATTTTTTTACTTGGTCGGTATAGATAGTTCTAATGCCTTTGAATAAACAAGTAGTATAATGTAGTTACTGCCAATGTACAGACTTTTTATAAAATATAGTAGTATTCCGCTGTCACTTATTACTGTTTAAATGTACAGACTTTTACATACAGTACATACTGTATGTATTATACTATGCTACATCCTCTAGCCATGTTCTCATCATATGGTTAATGATAGAGAATGGTGTTTACTTTCTTTTGCAAAAGTTTTTTGATATTCTTTACAGCATTATTTCACTCTACGTACAATAACACCTGCAGTCTTCTGTACATGTGACAATGAAACTTGAAACTCAGCAGATCGTCTTGACTGTGTCTCGCCAAAATGCATTGACTTGCTGATTAGATATTTGCATTAACCAGCAGTTGAACAGCTGTATCTAATGAAGTGGCCGGTGAGTGTATGTCACCCTATGCACCATGAACATTTTTAGGCAATGCTACAAAATATTGACAATATTGGGCAAATAATACTGTTTATATTTTTTATCTTGAGAGATGACTATTATTATTACAAACTTCATGGGTCATGAATCACCTCGATTGAATATCTTTATAACTGGGCACTAAAGCCAGGTCCAAGGAACCTCTTTGAACAGGGTTGTTCATTCTCCACTTAATTGTGGAGCTGGAGCAGTGTCGGTTGGTCATGTGGAAACAGTGCCAGAGAGCACATCAAATAGCAGTGTGGTTTTGGTTTGACTTCAGATTAAATAAACTGTATGTGGGCTCCATTTCATCTATTTATGCCGGTGGATCTTAGGATCTTTTCTAACGTCATAACCTGCTCACTTCTCTCACGTAAGTGAAGTGGAGTTTTGTCATACCGGCAGTGTTAAGCTACTTTTCCAATTACTTTTGAGTTACGTGTTGAGTTCACAAATTTTGGAAAGTCACTATTTAAGACAAAATGATAAGGTAAATGGTGTTCATATCTTAACAGTGACCTATAAAACAAATATAATGAGTAAAGAAAATATCAATCATGGTCACCAGTAAGATATGAACTCCATTTTCCTGATCATTAAATTTACCATAATTGGGTATGCTTATATTTTCCTGAAAAAATTAAATAAAATTAACTCATTGGACATTACTTCACAGCAAGACAATTACCACAACTGCTGAAGACCGTGTGGCCCAAAAAGAAACATGAACTGAAGATGGCTGCAGTACCGGCCTGGCAGAGCATCACCAAATAAGATAACCTGTCTGGTGACATCTATTTTAATTTTGCCATTATTTAACCAAGTCGACTAAGAACCTATTCTTATTTACAGCAATGACATGGGTTAGTTAACTGTCTCACTCACAGGCAGAATGACAGAGGCTTCACCTTTCATTCAAGGGGATTCGAACCAGATGCCTTAACCACTAGGGCACCTTGCCACCACCAGGCCTCAAGTAATCATTAATGCAACCATGTACAAAACTTAACTACTTTGTTTCATATAACATTAATCCCTCCAAGTACTTTTGGCAACCTAATGAATGAGGATTATGTCAAAACATCTGGTAATTCCTAAATGTTTCATCCACTGTGGGTGAGAATGCACTCAAGTTAAAGCTGGCAGTATACGCTTTAACCACAGTCCTTTATCATGTCAAATCTGAAGCCATATTTCATTGGAAAGCTGCATATAATTTTTATTCATCTAAAAAAGATGGCACATTCATTAAATGGCATTTACTGGAGGCTATTTATTGTTAAATTAGGATGGATCTCCCTTTTTCATTTCCCTTCTAAATCTATTGTCAAAATATGCAGTACCAGACAATTGGGGAGACAAAGGGTTATGAATAGAAAATACAATTATCATGACTGTCTAAATAAAAGGTTGGACATGGGTTCTTCAAAGATTGTATAATTCAAAAATGTGCATATATACTGGGATGAGTTTAATTTGTGCTTCAGGTCTGTCACATTTGCTCAAATAATTAGTTAAAATGAGTTCTGAGATATTCACTCCAGTAATGTTGAGTAGGACAGAAGTGCTATCCAGACTGCCACCCAGTAACTGTGAACCTTTACAGAGCAGTGTGCCAACCCCAGCTTTAGTTCTCCGCCTCAGCCTGAGTGCCAGTGAACACAGAGAGATTTCCTCATCCACCAGCCTGCCGTCTTCCTCCTCCAACAAACTTCTCCTTCTCCTCATCCACCTCCTCTTCCTCCTACTTTTGTTCCACCTCAAGCTTCACAGATGGTCCATAGCAGAACATGGAAAAATAAGAGATGATCCAATAACAAGCTCCACCTCAATGCCATAGTCTAAGGATGTCTGTCGTATATTTGTAGGCCAGGTATCTGTCAAAGCACTTGGTGATGGCTGCTGTTGTAAAAAGGGGTTTATAAAATACATTTTGTTGATTCAAGCCTAATCACTCAGCGCAGTGGTATGTAATGTAAAAGTATCAATACGCCAACTCTGAGGATCTGGCAAAAAATAAAAACATAGCAGACAGTTCCTCTGAGTTCATGTCCAAACACCATTTTTAAATAAGACAATCTACAAAATAAAAATGATTTTAAACCTGCACTATGTAACTTTTTTGAAAACAAAAATCGAAATCTTTTTTTAGGACTAGGAAAAGGTAGGAACTAGTAAATTTGATCGAGTTGCTACCACAGAAACATTTTGTAGGCTACACAGTGAAAGATGAATTAGATGCCAACATGGGGTAAAGTTAACCACCAAATGAGAATTAAGTGTTGAAATACCAAACTGTTAATGTGATTAAGTATTCCAAACGGCTCTGCTTGTCTCAGTGTGATTGGACAGGGAAAGTTCTCTCACTCAAGTTGGCGGTAACTATTCAGATAGCATTATAGTCTTGCATCTAGCAGAAAATTGTGAAAGTTTTTAAACAATTTAACGAGGAGGATAAAGAACAAGTGAATGCAGATTAGCCTTTGTCATCGACAAACACCATGGAAATCCAGTCAGGGATGGACTAGGACAAAAAGGGACTTTGGATGGAGCGGCCAGCAGGGGGGTGGTGCACGCACGTGCTGTATCTGTCGCTCCCCGCGTCCATCATTCACTCTGGGTTTCTGCTCACCTAAATGAAGAGGAACTCTCTCGATTTGACGGCTGGGTCAGAGCACAGTTTTGCACTCCGGCGGATGCAGCAGCCAGTCCACATCAACATACTGTCACCGGTTTCAATACGTCCAACTCTGTAACTGGCCGACCGGCCGTCAAAGTAAAATATGACGGCCCGTTCGCCCCGGAATGGACCGGCCGTTCAGGAAAACTCCCGACCCTCCCGATGGCCAGTCCGTCCCTGATTCCAGCCCCTACACGAGGTTACTCCTACTGGCTCCAGCATGGCGGGCAAAGAACAGTTGAACTTGCTAATCCTGCTGAACGTTGAACTAGCGAGTCCAGACACAGAGCCCGTCTTTTGTCAAGGTGCTGCACCTGCAGGCCCAAGTTCTAGTACTGTTACTATTTCTACTGCTGACTCAGGCATCTTCAGGTATGTTAACGATCAGCCTGCTAGCCCCTTTGGACTTGTTGGCAATTAATGAGCCCCCTTCCCAACCCAAACTAAGGGCATTCCCAGTAACAAAGACTGTAACTGGTAAAATCAGAAATGTTACTGTTTAGTGGTACAGTAGATTTCAGGGGTTGGAGTAGAGCATAATAAGGGATGCAGTCTTTTGCAAAGCCTGTCACCATTTTACCACAGCAGGCAGGAAGGATAGCTTTACTATAAGAGGCTTCACAGACTGGAGACATATTTCCCAGTTTGATCCGAACACAAGGCTAGTAAACAACGTCAGAGCACTGGGAAGAGCTGAAGCATTCAAGGAGAGCCACAACCAAGGTGGGCGGGGCAATATTATTAATCAGCTAAATATGGATGATGTCAATAAGTTTTAATGGAATCGAGAGCATATTAAAGTTGTCACAGACCTTGTTATATTTTGTGCTGAGCAGGATAATCGGTCTACATGGGCATCAGGAAAGAGGAGGCATTGATGAAGAAACTTTTTGGAATTATTTTAATTGATCTGTAAATATGACCCTGACATAAAAATATGTTTGGAAGATCTACAAATAATTGGAAATTTATGAGCCCTCCTATTCAAAATGAATTATTAGAGATCACTGCATCTTTACTCATCTGCAAAATAAAAGCCAAATTGCATGACCAGCCTGACATGAAGGCCTAAGACATTACAGGTCCTTCTCAAGAAATTAGCATATTGTGATAAAGTTAATTATTTTCCATAATGTAAGGATAAAAATTTAACTTTCATATATTTTAGATTCATTGCACACCAACTGAAATATAAAGGAATTTTGGGTTTTCATGAGCTGTGTGCCAAAATCATCAGTATTAAAACAATAAATTACCTGAAATAGTTAAATTTTTATCATTACATTATGGAAAATAATTAACTTTATCACAATATGCTAATTTCTTGAGAAGGACCTGTATACTGGCAGACGAATGTAAAGATTTGTCCAAGAGAGAATTAGTGGTTGTTTGCATAAGATACCTACATAAAGGTGTGTTGAAGGAGAGAGCTCTGGGTTTTGTAGAGACTGGGGAACTACTGCAAATGCTATATCTGCTAAGATTAAAATGTACTTAAGCTTAAGCCTGTATTATGCATTGGTTTTGATGCAGCATCGTTTATGTCCGGATGGTGTTCAATTCATTTTTCAGCAAACATTCCCTCACGCAGTGTATGTGCATTGCAATTCACATCGCCTAAACCTTGTGCATCTAAGATGTCTGCTACCGTGTCAGCCTTTTTTGATATTTTAAATAGTTTGTATGGTTTCATGACTGGGGCAAACAGACATGCAATATTTCTTGAAGTGCAAACAGCTACGTCCAGTCAAACCGACATTGGATTGACTCTCCAAGTGTTGACTCTCTTTGGTCCTATATTAGAGACTGAATTCTAAGAAGGCACTGGGCAAACAACTTGATGCTGACTCTTTCCAGAAGGCACTGGGCAAACAACTTGATGCTGACTCTCTTCGTCTGCAACTATCGTACAAATGAAAAAAAGTATTTTTCATTTGTACGATATACTCACATTCAACAAATCCTAAATAGACCGATAATGAAACTCAACACACGTTTCCAAAAGGACACATACTGTATGGTAAGCTTCCACTGCCTGCATGCCAAGCTCCGACAACTTTGGTGAGATACCACCAATAAGTTCCCCTATCACCCATTTCCCAATATTTGTGGGGGTGCAATACACAAGGTATTCATACAGCAGCTGAGGAAGAAAAGAGAACAGGTTTTTTCATCACTCATTGAGATGCTCAACACCTGTCCTAGTGACATTTTCCCAAACATGAATCGGCACTTGCATGCCCTTATCACTATACCTAGGCTACAGTGTGGAAAGACTGTTTTCTACTGTAAATCAGATCAAATGTCAGAACAGGGCTGGGATACTCACAGAGTGCCTATATTCATTATATGTTCTGTCATTTGAAAGAGAGCTGGCTGACTCTTTCGACCACAATGACATTATATCTGTATTCAACACAAAGCCCTGACATTGTCTGATGTGAAAGCTAGGCAAATCCATGTATAGCCTATTTTAATTAAAATAGTTTATTAGTAGTTTAATAGGATTCAGCAAGAGGCTGCCTGGCTTGAGTTTGTAATGAAAATACAACGCTAATTTTGAAAGAAACTCTTCCATCCTTGACTTTTTATAAATATGTGTATTTTACATTGTACTGTTGTCCAAATTAGAGAGTATATAGGCTATACTATCTGTTGTTGTTGTTACCTGTAAGATCTAACGAAATCGCCAAAATCACAAACGGGTAGCACCCTCAATGAAACACAACTCTATGCCAAAATAAGGAGGCTATATAGCCTACCTCATTACTAAACCAATAACCTAGTGTATGTCATTACAAACACAGTCATGGGTGGTAACACCAAAGTTAATTTGAAAAGTCAATGTATACTGGGAATTTGTACTGGAGATGTGGGTTAATATAGTACTATATTATAGGAAACATGGTCAAATCACTTTGAATGTCCCCAATTAATTTAAATTGTTTTCAACTTCATTTGATTCAATTATGTTTAATTTACATGAACATCTTGTGTTTGCGGGACAAAAATAAGTAAGTGAGTAAACTGAAAGCAATATTATTGTGTTAATCTTAGAACCGATTTACACATTTTATTCATTACAGTGAGGTGGTCTTCCTGCAAGGCCTTAGGCCTGTCGCACCTCCAACGGTGCCTATGGGGTTTATGCATGGCAGGGGCATCCGTTTCCTTGAGGCAGGCCTAAACCTGACCACATGGTTTTGCTGCAGGGCCTTCAGCTGCCCTTAGCCCTGAACATCTCCTGGTGTTGGGGCAGTGAACAGGGACATCTCCCTGACACCCCCTGCAGCAAAACCTACTTAGATGTTACCCCAAGCCTTGTCTCATAATTTCAGCCAGAACCAGTAGCTTGCTTTCTCAGCTTCCTCACTCAGTGCGGCTCCCCATAGTCCCAGGTGCTTGAGCAGGCATGATGTTGATCTGCCCACATACCCTCTGGCACCCACCTCCACCGGGTTCAGCCTCACACTCCATCCACTTTCTCTGCACTCCATGACCAGGTCTGCATACTTCGCCTTCTTTCTCTCGTAGGAAGCGTCCAGTTCCTCCTACCATAGCATAATCAGCTCGATCAGTATCTCTGACTTCACAGCTACAGACTACAGCACCATGTTTGCTGGGAACTGGAACTGACTTCCCAGGTCCACTTCCATCTTCCACACCGCTCCTGGTCTCTTGGTGGGTGGTCTCTTGCTGGTATGCATTGCGGGTTCCCCCTGCCTGATGAAGTGGATCCTGCATTGGCTCTCTGATGGATTCCTGCCTTCTGCTGACTTTTCTCCAGCACCTCTGCCAGCTTCCTGAGCAGTTGGTCGTGCTGCCATCTGAGCCGACCCTGTGTCAGTGCTGTTTTGCAGCCTGACAAAACATGCCGGAGTGAGGCATTGATGGTCCCGCATAAGTCACAGGATTGCTCTGTTACAAGCCATTGGTGGAGTTTTTGAGGGCTCGGGTCGGTGTCATATGTTGCCTTAATGAGGAAACTGAGCCGAGCCTGCGGCAGTTTCCAGAATTCTGCCCAGCTGATTGCTCAGCTCGCAACACCCTCCCAAATTGTCCACCACCCCTGCTGCCCCTGTGCCACAGACCTCACTCTGATCTCCTCCTGCTCAATCCTGGTGACCTCTGCAACAAAATAGTCCTTCCTCTCCTTCCTGCTTGCCTTGGACAATGGAATGGGTGGCTTTGTCCATCCAAACAGGCCAGCAGATGTGAAGCTCCATGGTAGGCTGAGCCATTTATGGATGACTTACAGCTGATGAGGTGACTTCGTACAGCTTCAGAGGCTACATCTCCCTTGGGTAAAGGTGAAGTGATAACACCACACCCTGTACTTGCGTCAATCTTGGACAGGCCTTCTGTCAGCTATCGCATGATGATTTTCTCCATGTCCTTCTCTAAGTGACCAGATGTATACAGGCTTCAGATGTGTTTATTCACGAGGGGGATGTCTTCCCCACTGATGGTGAAGGTTACTATCATTTATCTACCCCTTTCGAAATGATAGGCTCCTTGACTTCTATGGCTTCAACTTCATCCCGTCTCAGGTGATCAGCTCATCCAGCCTCTTAAGCACCCTGGATGTGCATGTGGCGGTTTGTAGCAGGCAGCTGATGTCGTCCATATAGTGTTGTGGAATTATTAATTAAATGAAGAAAATGAGCATTATGAAAAGAGCAAAGCATATACTCTGTTCTTGTGAACAGAGCCAGTTTAATTCCATAACATAATAGAATAGACAACAAACATTCATTCTACATTGCATTTTATCCCTAAACCCAGCAGCACTATCAGCCTTCTAATTGGCTCATTCTTCTTGTTCCCTGCCTCTCTTCTTGTGACAACTCCTGGCCCCACAAAGTCTAAGACCTTTAAACTATCCTCTTCTTTGTCCCAGTGTCCCACCAAACCTTTAACCTAGGCTGTCTATTACTTAACTGAAATCTGACCAGGAGATTTTCTTGAGCCTTCTTCCTGTCCTTTGACTACTTATGTATTGGCCAGATGTGAAGCCCTCAAGCCAACTGTCCTTATCTAAATAATCTGTTTGTCTCAATCATAAAAAAAAAAGGCAACAGAAGGCTTTTTGCAATTCTCAATCATTCAATATCTGCATTACACATGTAATTATGATGACATTATATTCTCCTGCTTGTTTAACCCTTTTCAAAAACACCAAGCATGACATTTGTCCATATTACTGAACCCACATGGTTTTGCGGCAGGGTCTTCAGCTGGGGACCACCGCTCAGCACATCTCCTGGTGGCGGGGCAGTGAACAGGGACGTCTCCCTGACACCCCCTACAGCAAAACCTACTTAGATGTTCCCCCAAGCATTGTGTGAATCTAGCAAAATCAAAAAACAATTTGTTGTGTAGTTTACATAGTTTATGTGTCTTGCTAGATTTTTCTGTTGAGAAGGGATAGGTAGATACCCTGTCTTGTTTTGCAGTGTTGGCTGTTTTAGTTTCCATACTCCCCTGTGTTGCGCTCTCAACAGTTTTAACATGCAGTCAGGAGGGGCATAACAGACATTATCCCTGCATAGGCTTGTAATGTAACCCAACTTACCTTATACTTCTTGAAACTAATAGTAAAATAGCTAAATCGACAGTTCACAATATCTAACTAGAAACAAATGCATATTATGGACAAAATAATAATGTGTATTTTCGGTTATTGGTTATATTGCCCCTGTATTATTCCTGTGTTCAATAAAAACGTATATATAAAATCAAACAAAAAAATCTATGTTTTCCCTCATTATGCATTGTTGGTTTTTGTATTATTCTTGTATCCCACAGTTGTTTGACGTGTGCAACAACTTAACAGGCATCTTGAGTTGTAATTATAAATGCACTAATAGAAATTATATTATTATTAAATGACTCTAGAGCGTCAAACGCGATTATCTCATGAACCGTACAGATAACCGTACAAGCAACTGAAACTTGGTACCGATGGAAAGGGGAGACTTAGACGCAAATAATGAGTGGTGGCACATCTTTGTGTGTTACTCACAGCCGGAGATATCGCGCCTCAAAGCCGACGATGGTCTTTCTTTTTGACTAAGAATATCACAGACAGGAAGTAGGAAGTGAAAATGACAAAATAACCAATTTTTCAATAACATAGGACATCATCCTGCATTAAACAACCATTTTTGGAGTTGGAATTTAGCTGGGTTTTAAAAACCTATAGAAATCTAGTTAGAAATGAGTGTAGCATTTTGATGTTGACTTGATTGTATGGCCCCCAAACATTGCACACTGGTCCAGGACCCCTGGGGGCTTGACAATAAGCAATAAAACGCCTTATGCACTATAGATAACATGCTTTTACATGTAAAAAACAACAAAAAATACATACGTTCTTTAGATTTTTGGGATAAATATTAAATAAAACATAAAATTAAATGACCCAGGATGTTGGATTTCATTCATCCATGTTGTAGCCATGGGTCTTCTGAATCCAAAACCATAAGGTACTTCACTGTAGGTCATTGATGGCCTTTCTAGAGGCCAAAACGTCAACTGTGTGCCAAGCGGACCTAAGACCCCTTAGACCTTTAAGGGTTAACACACTCCAGCTTGTGAGGTGTGCAGTTATTCTCTGGCAATGCACTGTCTGTTGTGTTTTAATGCTTACATAACTGAGGCTCTGACACTACAACTCAGATGTAAAATCAGAAACTTTCAAAGTGTTTACAACATTCTGCCCAATGCCCACTAGCTGACTATCAGGCCTTTATACTGTCTGAGGATTGTTTATTCCAGCAACCAGACTTCAATTACCAAACCAACAGTAAGGATATGCAATTCTTTACCAGAACAGTTTGTTTTAGAAAAAGGTCCTATTACTGATCTTTGAAAAATGTCCACTGCTACCTTAAATGAAAGCAGGTATTTTTTATTAAAATTCTTCTTGATAGTCATGGACTTTCCCTAAAATGTGTAGATGCTATAAAAGCCATTAAGCCAGATAATTTTGATCCATGCCTGCTAGTTAAGGCTGCATGATGTACATTGAGGGCTGTCACACATATTTTTTACTTAACATTATCTACTGGAGTCATTCCAAAGATTTGGAAAATGGCACATGATCTTCCGCTACACCAGAGGTTCCTAAAGTGTGTGGCTTTGCTTGGGGGGGCACAAGTGAAAAGTTAAAAGGCATTAAAAAAAGTAAAATTTGTCCTGAAACATGGAGGACGCATGCTGTTTTCCTGGCATCAGACTAATCAATCTCATTAATATGAGTGAGGACATATATTTGGGAATAATGGTGTTTATTCTATTTGGAAGGCAGTACTGTAAGTTAAACCTGCATTCCACAAGTTTCTTTTGCTGGATGAGCCAATAGAACTTTTCAGAAACACAATGTGAGCAGCTGCTGAAGTAATATTTACCAATCAAGGATAATAGCAATACACACAAAAAGTACACTACATCCTATCAGGCTCCTAATCTGAATATTATTGATACATGTTATAATAGGATGTAGCCAATTTTAATGTTTATTTAACTATTTGGAAAAATGTGAGAAAAGTTATGTACAGTAGTTATATATAATATTATATATATAATATTCATTGTTGTAATTCCATACTTGGTCACAAGCTGAGCCCTGCTTGTTTGTTTGTGAATATTATTGATTGGGCGGATTAACAGAGAGCGATCGACAGAACAATAGAACCATTATGAGTATCCAGTGGGATCAAACAGATAGGAGGATGACGAGATTGGCACACTCCTAAAATTACAATCAATATATTAATGTGTATGTATGCAGTGTTGCCATAGTCAATGACATCAATGTGATTAACTCGCAAGTATGGAAACAGATTGAGAATTTCACATTCTCCTTGGACATAACAGATAACAGGTTTATGAATAAAATTATACTTGAATTTATTTTAATTTTTTTCTGACCCATGTAAATATATATATACAAAAAAAGTATATGCCTCTTCCCTATTTAATTTCATGTTAGTTGTTTTTTGGCGTGGTGTAGCAGCTGCCCCGATACCCAGTCAAAGGCAACGTTCTGCTTCACCTGAATATTGAGCCCTGTGGCCTCTGGCCTTCTCTATGCTGCGCTGTTTTCGGTTTACTTCTTCTATGCATCATGTTTGCTGGTTATCTTTATGTTCAATCATTAGGCACACAGGTGTCGTTACTTTGCCTATCAGGAGGTACACCCTGTAGGTATTTAAACCCTCTGTGTTAGTATTCCCTTGTCGGGGACGCCCGGTTGATGACAATCTAGACTTCCGGTTAGAAGCAGCGCGAGAGGAAGATCAGAGGGCAAAGCTGTTAACTGATTACGAATCAATCAATCAATCGTGGGAACGAAGCTAATTCAGAAGTACCGAGTATGCGGGTTGTAGCGGGGTTCTTCGTTTGCGCGTGGGTGTAGGGTTGGGTACTTTGGGGAGCAAGTAGTGGAAAGACTGGTCGACGGCCTGTAAGGTCCGGTATCTGTGTTTCTACCTTGATTTCTACATACTCTAGGTGGGGTTGAGGGTAGGAGATGGAAGACGTTGAGAGGAGTATGTTTAGTGAGGAGGATGAGACAAGGGATAGTGAGTGGGAAGAGGTGGTTAGCGCTTGGGGTTCAATAGGTGACGGTCAGGAAGGAGAGGGCAGAGGGAAGGAAAAGGGGGTTATTAATTAAGTGGTGAGATTTGAGGAAGAAGGGAGTGAAGAAGATTGACCCTCTAAAGTTGACGCAGATTCTTAGGCGGCAAGTTGGGGAAGTGAGATATGCGAGGGTGTTGGGGGATGGTAACTTGCTAATTGGTTGTACTACGGACGTGGAAAAGGCTAAGACATTGACTAGTGTTGGGAAGGTAAAATTATCCCGGGTTGTAAGGGTGGGGGAAAAGAGGTGTAATGGCTGTAAGGGGGTGATCTTTGGGATTCCTCTCAGTGTTAATATGAAGGTGTTGCTTGAGAACTTGAAGGTGAGGAATGAGGCAATAAAGAGTGCGACAAGAATGACAAGTGGAATAGAAAAAAGGGAGATTGAAGGTATCTTGATAGAGTTTGAGGGAGAGCGGCTACCAACGGAGGTGTATTTTGAATTTATGAGGTATAATGTTAGGGAGTTTGTACCACAGCCTATGAGGTGTTTCAATTGTCAGAAGTTTGGTCATGTGGCAAGAGTATGCAAGGGTGTAGTGGGAAATTAATGTTCACAGAACCAAATAATGGCTACATTCACATTGGGTTGCACAAGTCATATTTTTTCTTTACAGATAACTATTCTAGTTGGCTGGCCAGAATGTTGAAGGTTCCACAGTCAAATGTTTGTCCCCCCCCCCCCGGGTCAATAACATGTAAGGGTGTAAGGCCTATTTTTTTGTAATGGTACTTGCACCAGTACGGCGGTTCCACAGGATGTTTTCCGCCGTCGGGTGGGGACATTTCAGTTTCATGTAAATGTTATAACACTGTTCTATTTGTTTCTACTAAGGCTAGTGCCAGCGAGACAGTGCATAATTGAATTATGTAATGTGGGGGTGACAAGCCTGTTTGTTCTATCACCGCCAAGTGAAGTGATCACCATTTGGTATGCAATGAGGGGGGAGCACTTTTTCGGGAAGTAGATAAAAGTCTATTTTCAACTATGTTCGACGAGTCTATCGTAACCGAGTCTCCGGGCACGTTTCGTTGCCATAGTACTGTGTGTAAACTGTATATAGGTAGTCTTTGCTTAGGGGGGTTTAGGATTTTAGGACAACATGTATTAAATATTCTTGGTATTGTAACTTGTGATTTCATTGTCCGGTTGAAGAGTTGTATTAATGCCTTTAATTGGAATTAAATATTATTGCTTTAAACCGAGCTTTGTTTGCGACATTCCAAGTCTATTCCTACTATCTCCGGTGGAGTTATGGAAAATCATTGTTACCCTATTCTTTGCCTTCCCGTAGTATTCTGTTCATTATCACACACACACACTTTGCTAGCAAGTTAGTCAGGTGCCTTTCATGTAATCACTGAGAAGTTCTATATCTTAGTGGGGTTCGTCAGCCGGTATTTAGAGACTCTTTGGCAAATTTGGCCCGGTAGTAAGTTCAGCCCATTTGAGGGCATTCCTTTCTGCCGCACACCTATTAAACGGTTCAGTTTTCCGGAAGACATATCCGAAATGTAGGGGTGAGCTGATTGCAAATTGGTGTTGCCGGCTGGTGCCGACGTATCCGCAATGACAGATTTTTTGCCGTACATATTACATATTTTTGCGTGAATTTGCACGTCTGGACTAGCTATCTAGCGGTTTCCGAGTTCACGCCCGCTAGGCTCTGTTTGAACGTGCTTAGTTAACAAATAAAACACATGGAGTGAGATTTATAAATATTAAATATCTACGAGGCAACTAAGATCATAAGATCATTCTCCACGCTTTCTATTAAGCTTTTATTCATTGTTTAACTCAGAACATTGCCCCAAGGGAAGAGGAAATATATCAATTATTAATGTATTAATTTCATGTGCATATTACAGTTTTTTCCAATTGCTAACACACAAAATGCATAATTTGGCTCATCGAGTCAAAACTCAACACACAAGAATGCTTTACACAACACTTGAAGATTAACATTGAACTGCCATGTCAAAACTGCGATTCTGCAATCAAAACTGCCATTCTGCAATCAAAACTTAACACTCTGACTTCAAAAGGCCCTCTTCAGATCAATAGTTAACACACATGCACATGAACAACAAACAGTCAAACAGATACAACACACTGGTCAACTTTACTCAAGACACTTCTGTCATTTGTAGTTTTTAAACCATTTTTATTCCCGTAACCAAGCCTCAGTGATACATTGTACAGGTAGTAAAACAACTCCCATTACAAGTCAGGGATCACTCCGTCGATTGGGGTCGGGCCACGTCACCTCGTCCACATCACAGGCGATGTTCTCCTTTGCCAGGCAAAATATTGCCTGGCGTGGCGTACCCACCCATGGATCGAGCCCACCTCGATGTCTCCGCATGCCTCCTCCATTGCTCGCAGGAGTGGCACGCGTGCATGTGTAGGCGGTCATAGACCTTTCACAGCCATGCTGAAAATAATTCCCCTATCAGGTTGAGGACCGGGAAATAAGGGGGCAGTGGAAACTGACATTATTCCAGATGACAACGAACATGGGCTGCCCTGGTTGGTCCTATGTGACCGCGGCATGTAGTGCATGCAGAAATGTCAGTATGTGTGCAGTGTTGTAGGGACCCCGGGTGGCATGGTGATGGAGGACCCCCTGACCACTAAGGGCTGCACACATGGTGATGTTGCCCCCACACTGCCCGGCGACATTCTCGATGGCCCTTTGGCGGATGATGTTTCAGTCCCGATGTCTGTTTTTTACCAGCGTCTCTTCCTCTATCTCCTCTCCCTCTTCCCTCCCCGCCTCTTCCTCATTCTCCTCTCTCCTTCAGCCTCCATATTCACGATTGTCTCACGACAGGTGCTCATACCTGAATTATATAGTGAATGATTGGTGTTCAGTTACGGGTTAAGTGTTTTATAATGTGTGCGGGAGTGTTGCTAATGTCATGTGTGTTTTAACTATTGAATGGACGTGCTGACTGCAGAGTGTTTCATCATTGGCCAAAGTGTGTAACACATGCACGATGTGTGTAGTGTTTTGCACCGTGTGTTACAGAATTGTTTACGGTGCCATGCCGACATTGTGTTTATTCATTTGGTGCCTGAGTGTACCAAATG
>JACXGM010022386.1:0-16811 GCA_016801145.1 Umbra pygmaea | reverse complement strand
CATCAGCAACCAAGCACCTCAGCTCCACCCACGCACCGCCTCTTTGACCATTTTTGGTTATCCGAGGTTGACGTCGAGTGACGCGCTACCAAGATGGCGACGACCGTCTCCGCCCACAATGAGCTTCAAAAACGCTTTTCACAAACCAATGGGTGACGTCACAGTCAGGCTGTCCATATTTTTTACAGTCTCTGGTATTGCCCCCACGAGCTTTGCGGTCAGGAAGTATAACCAATGAGTTAGAACATGGAGTGATCATACATTAAATTGTCCAACATTATATTGAACAGAGATGGCAAAAGTACTCATATGTTGTACTCAAGTAGAAGTACAGATACTTGTGTTAAAAAATACTCAGGTAAAAGTAGAAGTACTGATTTACCTTCATTACTCAAGTAAAAGTAAAAAAGTACAGGCTTGGCAATTTACTTAAAGTATAAAAAGTAAAAGTAGCCTTGCGAATGACAACCATTTTTTATGCAAAGCTACCTGGACCACACAAATGTTACTAGAGTGCAAGCTGAGAAACTTCCATGGACATGTAAAAAAGGCTCTTTATGTGCCATTGCCTACATTTTAAATAGATGTCTGCCAATAGGCCTAAAACATCACATACAATTATTGTGACAGAGACTGGGACTCCAGGTTAATAAGATTCTGACTGAGTAGCAAGATATTAATTAAATTGTGATTATGTGAGAATTCACAGATAAAGTTTCTCTTCTTTAATCTTCCCCTTAACATTTGAAGGAATCTACATGTATGTGTGTGTGCAGGGATGCTGACAGGGGGGGGAGGGGAGGCAACTGGGATTGTTGTCCCAGGCCCAGTCATGAGGGGGTCCCAAATAATGTTTTTGTACAGTAATATTTATTTTACCCGGCGGCCCTAAATGTGGAGTTGTGTCCTGGCCCCGGGGATTCCTGTCGGTGTGCTCAAATATGTGTGTGCTCAAGTTCCCCATACTTTTAGAGTAACAACTAAGGGATGGCAGCAGTGTATTAGAAATTACAGCTAGTTAATCTTTGAACATGGAGTGCTAATAATAATAAATGCAATATGTTAGGCTCACAATTTTTATAATTGAAGTACTATAAAAGTTGGAGAAATTACAAATTCAATGTGCATTGCATTAAAAAAAACATTTATTAAATTGCAAATAGACATCCAGCAAAAGAAAAATGGCAAGTGATGTATGCCCTCAAATCTGTAGATGTGCATGGATTTGTCCTGAACCCCTTAAAGAACTTGGGAGCAACTAGTGTATAGTGTAACGTGTCATAATGTAATTTTTGTATAGGACAAATATACCGGTACACACGTTTTGTGATGTTGAACGTGTCATACTGTTATTGTGTGTAGGACAGTGAGTGACTGAAAAAGCGTGTGTGTGTCTGGGATGGACAGGAAGAGAGAGACCGCAAAGTGTTCAAATGTATACCTCAAATTTGCAGCACATTCGCCAGGAGACATTCTTCATGACTACTTTGTCAAACATCTCCCTCAGATAAGGCCAAGGATGATTGGGAATGCCTTGCTGCTTGTCGAATCTTTGGGATCTCCCTTATCTTCATTTTCAATCATGTAACCGTACATAATAATATGCTAACATTACCACGATCAATCCGCAATGATTTGCCGCGAATGAATGCCACCGAATCTGTCAAGTCGTCTTGTAGAGTCAAATGCAACGTATATTTCCATTCAATTAGATTGAATTCGGTATTGATGTCGCGAGAAATAATAACGGTACCTTCACTGAAATTATTTGAAACTAAAGTAACGAGACAATTTTGTAAAATGTAAGGAGTAGAAAGTAGCGATATTTGTGTTAAAAATGTGAGGAGTAAAAGTAAAAAGTCTGCACAAAAAAATAGTAAAGTAAAAATATCTGAAAAATCTACTTGAGTACAGTAACTGATCTCTGATATTGAAATAATAAAAACACATTGAGTAAATAATCGTATCAGTCCCAATGTTCAGTTTGATTGTTTATGTGCAATACATTTCTAAAGTTGCGTAAGAAACTTTAGAAATGACATATTTTGTCTTGGATTGATTTATGCTATCATGCTAATGGGAAGATGTTGCACTGACTTAATAAAAATGTGGCATTAAACATCCTTGTAAAATTGAAGCTACTGGAAGGCATGTGCAGAGACAATGTGTTCTGCATTCTTCTCATGATAACTCAGAGACTTGAACTGGAATAAAGGTGAACTGGATAAGATCCAGTCTGAACATCCACACAGAACAACAAGTATTTACACTATAAGAAATACAATATCTCTGAATATGTCAGTATCTTACCAGTAAATTGCATGTAATGGACGAGTAACACATTAGTAATACTGATGATTGTAATGTCGATAACAGTAATATAATTCTGATGACATAATAAGGAATAAGGGAGTTATATTAATGACCACTGTTCAACTGCAACAGACGTACCACACAACCAGCAAAATGCTGCATAATACTATAATATATATTTATATATAAATACTTCTGTAATGTGTTGATACTTCAGTTTGAATAATAGTTTTACTCAACATGCATGTCTTAAAACCAGTTTTAAAAAGCATTCACATTAAACATAATTTTATTTCACATTTCAAACAAATTCTTAAAAAACAGTGTTTATACAGTACATTGTGTGGTTGATTATGCTATATAAATGTACCATAACCTCCACCCAAAATGTTTTTTATCTTCTTTTGGTAGGAATGAACCTCTAAAATCAGGATGATCTTCTCATAATGATGTTTATCTTCATGATTACCTTTTTATATTACTACTGTAAGTAACATGGTCGCCGTGAATGGAAGCCTTGTTGAACTCACCTAATTGAGTGACCAACTGAATTCTGAGAAGGAAGAAGTATATTATTGAGTGTTCAGCATTCAACTACCTGATTTAGAGCCTTCAACTACCTGATTTAGAGCATTCAACTACCTGATTTAGACCCTTCAACTACCTGATTTAGAGCCTTCAACTACCTGATTTAGAGCATTCAACTACCTGATTTAGACCCTTCAACTACCTGATTTAGAGCCTTCAACTACCTGATTTAGAGCCTTCAACTACCTGATTTAGAGCCTTCAACTACCTGATTTAGAGCATTCAACTACCTGATTTAGAACATTCAACTACCTGATTTAGCGCATTCAACTACCTGATTTAGAGCCTTCAACTACCTGATTTAGAGCATTCAACTACCTGATTTAGAGCCTTCAACTACCTGATTTAGAGCCTTCAACTACCTGATTTAGAGCCTTCAACTACCTGATTTAGAGCATTCAACTACTTGATTTAGAGCCGTCAACTACATAATTTAAAACCTCCTACTAACTGGTTAACAGCTTTCTACTACCTGGTCTAGAGCCTTCGACTACCTGGTCTAAAGCCTTCAATTACCTGATTTAGAGCCTTCAACTACATGATTTACAGCCTTCAACTACATGAATTACAGCCTTCAACTATCAATTTAGAGCCTTTAAATTATTCTGTGAAATGTACCCTAAGAAAACTCACCCTGTCCGTTTATCTCAGTGGGAAGACGACGAAGTGTTGGGCCTATGTCGGCTGGGGTGGGGGGGGGCCTAACCGTGACCCATAATTAGTTTGAATCCATGGTGCCGTCCTCAATCCCCAAAGATGCCTTTAAGCTTTGTGTCCAGGTACTCTGTGACGCGTCGTGCCTAAGAATATTTCTAAGGCCTGGTATATTGGCCATATACCCAATGCATTCTCATGATAATACGTGGGTAAACGTATGTAATTAAAATGAGAAAAGCCTGATATACAGTACCACACCGCTTCATGCCTTATACATTTTTTTTGCCTTGCCACTGTACACACCAATTAATCTATCTCAGACTTATCTTGCACTAACTGTACATACACCTACATCATTTACTCTGAAGATTCACAAACCTTTTTTTATTCTATGTTAATTCCTTTGTGTAACTGTTGTGTAACTGTTGTGTAACTGTTGTGTAACCGATACAGTATATGACAGGAGACATGTAGAAATGTAATATATGATGTCCCTATTTCCATTGTCTAAATGGAAAAAACACATAATATCCTTCCTGTAACATCCGGCCCAATGTGGGCTGGAATATGGACTTCCTTTTAAGTTACTTCCCTGAGTGTGATTTTTCCCTCTAGTGTCCCTTCAATGTATTGCATGGTGTTTTCTGTTCTTCTAGTTTATGTGTCCTTGTTTAGGTTCTAGTTCCCGCTCCTCCCTCTTATGTTAATTCAATGCCCAAGTGTTTCCGTTTATCCCTCGTTTAGTCTCCTATTTACCTTGTGTATTTTGTTTAGTCCCTTGTCGCTTATTGTTTGCTGTTGCTCTGTAGGCTACGTTATACGTTTGACGATACCTGTATTGTTTTAGCTGGAATTATTAAAACCTCCATTCTATTACTGCACTTGTCTCCAACCAACTACTTTGTGACACTTCTTGTGTCAAATGAACAACCTGAGAGAAAAATGTATCCCAAAAAACGAACAATTTATGAACACATGCAACATGTAATTACAGTACACTTTATTGTGCCATAATACACGTGTGGTAACATGTACCGTCACCTGATTTCCTTATGAAATACGATACATCTTATGAGGACAGTTCTCAAAGACTATTTCACTACACTTGACTGTCCGATGCCAACTCTTACATCGGACTGTAAGAAAATGCTCCATGTATCCACGGTCACACGTTCCTAGATTCCCAATGGCCAGTTAAAATTAAATTCTGTTAACATAACAACATCACATTTAATTGAAAATGCATTCTTTGGAATACACAAATGTCAGTTTCAAAAATTCTCACAAAATGTATTATCCATATCTAACATTTATCTTGTAGTCCTGAAGAAGACACTCTAATCCAAAACAACAGGTACATCCCCTGTAGTAACCTAGGTTAATGTGCCTTGCTCAGGAGGCTTAAAATCATTTGGCCCACTCGGGTATGGAGCAACCTTCCGATTACAAGTCCGATTCCCGAACCAATGAGCCATATGACGTCACCGTTTCTACATAAACCTCAGGTTCAGGCGTGTCATTCACCAGATCCACAGTCACAGTTGGGGGTCTGTGGTTGACACTCATTTGTTGCGGGCGCAGCGGCTGACATGTGAAACGACAAAGTTTCATTTGCTCATACTCCTCTGCACTGACCTCAGGAACATAGACCTTGGTAGTGTGGTGGAACATTGAGTAATCCACCTTGTAGTACCTCTGGTTTGCAATAAGCATCTCTTGGAAAAGCTGTCCCCAGAGAATCTCGCCTGGCGTAAAGGAGGTGCGGGTCTGGTGCAGGATTCCCGTTGAGTCGTCTGTGTATGTGAACGACACAACGAGCTCAAAGTCGTCTTTCCTGAGCTCTTTCAAACCCATGCGGTACAGTGGACTGCTGGGCTCAATAATGTGGAATACTGTGGTTGGTATCGCTAAAATGAATTCACTCTGCTTGATTTCCAGGTCCCTGTACTCAACATCCACTCTGCCAGCGGTGTCCGTTGTGTGTTTGATGATTTGAGCTTGGGCCGTCCCCTCCACCATATGGTGCCGGCGGAAGTCCCCAACCCTCCAGGATAAACACAATCGTCCGTTTCGCAGGTTGATGACAGCACAGTTGCTGAAGCCCACTGTCTGTGCACGTCTCCGCGCCGATGCCATTTTTGCCACAGCAATGCCGATGACAAAGGTATCAATAAAACAGCTGAGGACATCCTGCACTGTAACCACAATTATCGCTACCATGCAGTTCTCTGACATCCCTCTGAAACCATACCCAATTGTCGTCTGTGTCTCCAGTGAGAATAAGAAAGCCCCAGTGAAGTCAGTCACCTCAAAGACACAAGGAGCACTCACATCACCATTAGCCAGAGTTATCACCCAGTAGAGGAGGCCAAAGAAGAGCCAGGAGACGATGTAAGAAAGGGTGAACATGAGGAACATGAAGCGCCACCTCATCTCCACCAGCGTGGTGAAGATGTCGATGATGTACATATGCCATCCTTTGGGAACATGGCGAAACAGAACGTTGCAGTTGCCATCTTTGCGAATGTAGCGTCTTTTCTTGTGCTGGAAGCTGATCTCGGCTTTCCTGGAGGAAAGTACGGTGGTATAGGCGTCGACGGATGGTTCTGAGGGGCTGACCTCTGTGTACAGTTTGCTCATCCTGTAAGAGCTGTGAAGAAGAGAGATAGTAAATCATTTTTGTAATTTCAGTCTACTTCATTTGACTGTAAATGTCAGTTTCATGAATTGAAGTTTCCTGTTCAGGTGGCTATCCCAAGAAATTATGAGAAAAGGATTATAGTACCAGACAATAATCCTTCATACCTCAGAATAAACAGTTTAACAACAGAACATTTGATTCAGATACACCCACATTGTTGGTGGGTCATGGGAATTTGAGTGTGTAGATTTGGGTGGTGTGTTTGCATGTGAGGAAGGAAAAGACTTCTGTGAAGAGGTTGTGCCTTTCCATCATCATGATGGAACGTACTTGCGATTGGAAACCACTTGATGGTGATTTGGTAGAGTTCTCTGAGGTTCCTGCTATTAAAATGTGTTTATACAGGGAGCAGTCGAGGTTCTTTCTGTCTAATGTTACAAAAAGGAGAGAAATAAAGGTCAAGATAGTTTGAGGATGGTTAATGTTGTCAAGGAGAGGGCGTGTACTACCTAAATAATAGCCTGCGTTTATACACAGTATTGTCCTTTCTAAAAGCAGGCTTTTCTATGGATACTTAAATCTGTAGTTCTGAACAGAAAAAGGATTTTGAAGCTTTTGTCTGCCAACACTAATCGCTATTCAAATCCATTGTAATTTATGCACTTTCTTTCAGACTCTGTTTACCTCAGACGCAGCGAGAGCTCTGACACACTACACACACACACCACACACAAGTTTCTATCCTTGTGGGGACCTAACCGTGACCCAGTCGTAGCTCAAAACATAATCCGACACCTACCTGGTAATACCAAAAAGAAACCACATTTCTAACAGTATAAAACTTTGTTGTTCCCTGAACGTTACTCCTTAGCCAAAAATCATATTTACGTTCTTGTCCTTGAGGTTTAAGACATTGTTTATTTCTTTCTGATCCATGACTTATCAGTCCAACTCATTTTCAGCTAATCTGAATGAATAGGAAATAATTGTATACACTGGAAAAAAGAGAGTATTTTTTGTTTTACAGTTCGATTTTGTTTGGGCATATCATTCTGAACATGCATTGGTGATTTACAGTATTACTACCACTTTATCACCATGATCCGTTGGTAAAGTTCTCCCAAATGTCTCTTCAGTGTGTTGTCAAGGATGGCCCACAAGGCTTTCAGTTCACCTAGCTAAATGCTTGCCCGTTTTCCATCGGCTTTTCCTGCAGTTATCGTCAAGCAGAGGAAATAATTAGGAACAAGATCTGCCATGTATCATACCGACCAGCTATCCCAAATGGCACCCTATTACCTATTTAGTGCAGTACGAGCTCTGGGCCATAGTAATGCACTTTGTAGGGAATATTATGTAATTTGGGACACTCATGATCAATGGAAACCTGTGCTGAGTGTCCTCAATCCCATGCAAGATCTACACTGAGAGAAAGATTAGGAAGTCCTTTGTTGACAGTAAAAACATTTGACAATTGAAAAGGAGAAAGAGCGAGAGAAGAGAGGCGGCCCTTTATTGCATATTTTTTTCCGTAGTGGCTTGTTTATAATTTCATTTGTGTGTTTTTTGTCTGTTTTGTTTTCATCTTTCATCATATATTGTCTTCTCTCCTTTTCAGTTTGCTACATAGTGCACTTTGATTGCTCTCACAATTCTATTTTAAGATGTCAATCTGGGACTGTTTACCATTTCTGATTCCCCCTTTTTAGCCTCCGTGCACTTTGTCAATACAATTCATCATAATGAGGCAGTTGCCTAGAGATGTTAAAACCCATGGCAACAACCCCATGGCAACAGTCCCTGTTCGTGTGTGTGGTGTTCTAAGCGATACTTGCAAGTTTCATGTGTTCCCATGATGCAGAGGTGTATTTTTATCACTGCAGTTTTCTGCTACCGGTCCACCAGTCTGACCTGTTGATTTTGACCAGAGAATTCATTCCAGCACTTCAACGCGGATGGTTTACCCTTATGTGAAAAGTTTCAACATTTGATTGCTACGATTCGAGTAGGTTGCCAGCATTTGGATAAATCAGTCACAGTTGCATTTCGCAGACTGTATTTGCCATAATGATATCATGCTAATGTAAGGGAGGGATGAGATTGTGCATAACATGCAAGGTAGTTTGCTTGATCCGATGGTTGGAGTCCAACGTGTTGTCCTGTCTATGAGCCAGGGAAGGAAGTGCCAAAGGTCTGAATTGGTCGAGGTTAGATTGAGGGGGAAAATGAATGTGGAAACTGGAACAGTCTCACCGTCACAGACGGAGGAAGGTTTGATCACAGCCAAACCACTGAGACCACCCCCCCCCGCTGTCCCACGCCAGAGAGCATCCTGCATTTCTCCATCCCAGTTCATTCCCTCCTATTCTCTGTTCCACCCAAAACAAATGGGGTTAGACTCACCGCTGTTTGACTGAGTCAAGTAGAGTCGACCGGTCTCAAACTCTGCTTCCTCCTGGCTAAAGATTTAGCCCCTATTGCCAGAATATAGAACTGAATGTATTAGGTCATAGAGAAAAAAAAAGACTAACTTTCCCATAACCCATTATTTTCCAATATGCAAAAATCTTTAAATGAAAGCAGGAAGCGAAAGATTCATGTTTTGGTCCCCATAATATTGTTATTCTGACAATGATACATAATTGTTGAATGGAAACTTTCGCTGCACGTCTGTGAATCATCTTTATAATACCGCAAGAGCCTCCTTGTGATTCATGCTGCTTTTAAAATGTTATACAGTAGAATAACCCTGACGTTACTGGCCTTTCACTGGTCATAAAACTAAGTCACAAACCTAAATCGTATGTACTACTATTGCTAGCACAGTGTTAAAGGAACAATGTTAACATTTCAAGATGTTGAAACTAAAAATAAAAACCTATCTTACAGTATTTGTGTTTTTTAATTAACAGAACTTGAATTGATGATATAGTAAAGAACTTTATGACGATAAGGTTTTTACTGCTTTATCGTGCTGGTGACTCGTATACTCTAGACGCACAGAGCACAAACAACAAAGACCCATAGCCAGATATACACTATTGTACAATCAGTCTCTACATGACCCCTTTTATTTAAATCCTGAAGAGAACTCTAGGAGTGCTGGGATTTTCTGGCCAATAGAAAGTAGGATGACATCTGGAATTCAGTCTCAATTAGGCTCAACATCACTTAAAATAAGATCCGCCTCCCAAAAAGGAAAGAAACTCTAAATAGAGCCCTTAAAATACGTACTACACAGTGAGCTCACACTAATTCGCTGTTCAACTTTCAGCCTTAAATTCTAAAAGTAGATGATGATTATTAAGGATAATCATGTATAATGTGGACATTTACCACAGAAAAGCATGAAAGACCAGGTATCCCGCTAGAAACCGGTATACAACTATTGCGCTACGAGGGCTAGAGCCTGCTGGTTTTCTGTTCTACCTCATCATTAATTGCACCCACCTTGGTACCAGGTCTAAATAAGTCCTAAAATAGAAAAAACAGAGCAGAACTGCCTTTGAGGGTCTGAGTTAAATATGATTATTGGCACTTTGAACTGTGAATATGCGTTACATTGACCACTTCATAATTGTTCTAAAGTGTTATTTATTATGAATATTAATTGATAAAAATGCGGTAGAAATCAGCCCATGAATTCTGTTCATCAATCCAAATCAGAAACAGTGTATTGTATCTGCCGCACACCTGGTAAACATTCAAACAGTTCATTAGAACATGGGTTGTTTATCCAGTTTGAATTGTTCGACCTGAGTAGCCTCACAAGTTATGTCCAGACCGGCACAGAAGGACCTTTAACATTGGCTAAGTTAATATGCACATCTTAAAACATACATTTAGGCCACCGTTCTCCTTCAGGTACTCTCAAATATAGTAAAATAATTGCATACTTACCAGCACAAACCTAACATGGTGTCTTTTTAGAGTTCACAAATCTGTGAAGGTTCTGTCTATGCACACTAACACATACACTTACACTGCTTGCTTGTGTACAGTAAAATTCTGCCACCCTTGTGCCCTTTCAGATTGTATATTTGTGCTGCACACATTCGGCCTGTAAATGGAGGTCTTGGTCGTCATCTCTGTATACAGACAACATATCCAGGTACAACACCAACAGTACACACATGCAAACCACAGCAGGCCATTCTCTAGACACAGTACTCTAGATCCTGAGCTCGGATGCTAGCTCAAGACTCAGATATATTTGTGTTATCTCACAAACTCCTGGTCTTTGTCACGCGAATCACCCGGGTTCTTTAGTGACTGATCCACAATGTCCCACAGCTGCAAGTCACCTATTCAGAGGATACTGGTTTAGAGAGTCTAAATGAAGGAGTCTGTATTGACCAACAAACAGGGTGTATTTCCTGTACCACTAAGTGCTCTTGCTTGCAACTCCATTACAACTCCATTACATGCTCACTTGGCATTCAGCAAATAACATTCTGCCAGCCCATCAAGGGATCACTAGCACAGACCGGTGAATTTCACTGGGGTGGGCCCAGCCTTGCCCCCCCGCGCACTGCCCCGGGGCCTCTTTTGACCTTCAGTTCCTCTGTGGCCAGGCATTCTATCTAGAACATTCCATTATGTGGGTAATGGTTTACCCAAACCATCAAGGGCCCAAGTGGGCCAGAACACGTGTTTAGATTAGTTCTGGTTAATTAGAGATGGTGTAACATTGCTGTTACTGTACCGGCACCTGGTCTATCAGGACATTTACCTTCAGTGAGCACTGCTCAAGTGTACTATTCAGTTGTTAAACAAAGGCAACTGTTGAGATTTAACTCACTACAGGTTGTGTAGAGTGTAAAAATGTTGCCAAACTATGATTATTATTATTAGAATAATTAAGGGCTAATTTCATGCTTGTTTAATTATTTAAATATTGAACAGGAATTGCATTAGTCACAAGTGTGTCCCTCTGAACAAGTTGTAAGGGTCAAGGGTTGGTTTAGCATGCATCACTAGCAACCTTTTTATCTTTTTGTCTTTGTGCTGTGTTTGAAAGATTAACATATTTATAAAACAGTGTCTTGTCTGCTCTACCATGCGCATGTAATGTCCGCTTTACAATACTTCATCATGGAGGGTTAGGGTTAAGTAATTATATAATATAGCTAGTAGATATGTTAGGTATTAAATAGTATTACGTTAGGGTTATGTAATTATATAATATAGCTAAGAGATATGTTAGGTATTAAATATTATTAGGGTTAGGGTTATGTCATTATATAATATAGCTAAGAGATATGTTAGGTATTAAATATTATTAGGGTTAGGGTTATGTCATTATATAATATAGCTAAGAGATATGTTAGGTATTAAATATTATTAGGGTTAGGGTTATGTCATTATATAATATAGCTAAGAGATATGTTAGGTATTAAATATTATTAGGGTTAGGATTATGTAATAATATAATATAGCTAAGAGATATGTTAGGTATTAAATATAATTAGGGTTAGGGTTATGTCATTATATAATATAGCTAAGAGATATGTTAGGTATTAAATATTATTAGGGTTAGGATTATGTAATAATATAATATAGCTAAGAGATATGTTAGGTATTAAATATTATTAGGGTTAGGGTTATGTAATTATATAATATAGCTAAGAGATATGTTAGGTATTAAATATTATTAGAGTTAAAAAGTCAAAGCCTCACAATTGCCTGTTAAACCCACAGTCAGAAGAAGCCTAATTACTCAGTAAAGTAGCATGTGATGTTAAATTGTTAATATGCCAATAATGAGTAGTCTGATTAAAGAACATGGATTACAAATTCTCTCGCTTTATTTCAGTAAATATTGATAATAGATTAAAGTCAAATGTAACATTCCCATACACTAAAAGTTTGTCATCTATGTGATCTTGCTAACTAGCACCCACCATTTTGTAATCAAGTGAGTTTTTGTGATGACAGTGACAGCTACCATAGGTCGGGCATCAGTAAGTTTAGTCGGCGAATGTGTAACACTCCCAGTGTTTAACAATGGGCAGTCTGGTTAGAATTGGACGACTTGGCGACACGTGCTTGGAGGAAGCATGTGATCTATCTTTGACCATCCCACAACTGTGAGGTGTTGCCGATATGATGGGGCATAAAGGAACGTGGGACATGACAAATTAGGAGGGGAGAATAAATTGTAGAGGGAAAAATTGAGAAAACGTGCATCACACTGGTTTTCCCTATTAAGTCTTGAATTGTTAATTTCTATTGCATAACTCCTAACCCTAACCCTAACCCTCCCAAACAGTTTGGCCAGTGTGATCTGCAGTAGTCTTCATAGCCGACATACTGTGGTGACTTTGAAAGTACAACTTTAGGTCTATGTGTATTTCTCCATTTACAACGATATTATATCATTTTCCAGGACATTTCCTAGGAAGCAGAGTAGGTAGATTAAACCCTAGTCCTCATTGCAATTCTATTCCAATAGAAAATAAGCATTGCAGAGTGTAGGGCAGTGTTTTTCAATGATCTGTCCTCTGGGAACACCCGCCGTTCCATGTATTTGATCTATTTCTGAGCTAGCACACCTGATTCAACTCATCTGCTAATTATCAGGCTCTGGATAATTGATAATGATTATGGTGAGCTAGTTAAGTTTCTACAGCTAAACTGTGGAACGTGTGGTGTGCCCAGAGGAGAAGGTTGAAAACCACTGGTGTCGGGAATCATGTTCATTTTAAGCTATGAAGAAATACAGTTTTTGAATCTTTGGTTAGCTGGTCACGGACTGAATGAGAGAATAATCAATGTAACTTTTGACATTGTACACAGTGCCCCTTAAGCAGACAATATTATTTGATAATGCTACAAAAATGTATGACCAGACGAAGTATGAAAAATAATTAACTAAACTTTTTAAAGAACACATGTGGTCATCGGGTAGTGAAATAATTGGCCATCATCACTGTTTGTGAGATAGCATGGGTAACGGTGAGGGCAGCTAGACTGCTGGGGGATCAAATACAAGTTATACATTTATATATTACAAGTTTTTATAAATTTATTTTTAAAGCTGGTCATGTAAGTCATTTCTATACTATATATGAGGCAATTTGCCACCATATGCAAACAAAATCTTAACAACAGACTTTACTCATGTTTGATTTAGTCAGAGTGATAAAGCTAGCTAGAGCAGTGTATGTAAGACAAAAGTAATTCCTAAAAGCTCTACATCTGATCAGATTTGCTCTATGAAGTAACACAAAAGTAGGTGGTCAAAAGTTCTTAGACAAAAAAGATCTCAGGACATACAATAGTTTTATAATACTGTACTATTCTTACGCTGAGGCCATACATTTTCCCATAGCTTTTTTTAAATCCAACATTGTGTCTTTTACTAGTTGGATTTCAATTATACTTGAAGTTCGGGTTGTTGTAAAGTACATTTTAAACCAGGGATGTACTGGGACAAGAAACTGGCCCGGGACTTTGGGTTGGAGCGGCCGGCGGGGGGGGGGGGGTCGGTCAGCCCCTGATGGCCAGTCAGCACCTGATTAAATCTCTTAAATGTTATGCTACAGATGGCTGGGCAGCCCACAAAAAATTTATTTGTGAAACAATAAAATTGAACATTAATGCAGCATGGCCTGTAATAAAATACCTGAGATAATATGTTTAGTATTTAAATACCTGAGATAACATGATCTGTAATTAAATACTTGAGATAACATGATCAATAATTAAATATCTGAGATAACATGTTTAGTATTTAAATACCTTAGATTACATCATCTGTAATTAAATACCTGAGATAACATGATCTGTATTTAAATACCTGCACTGTAAAAACCAATACGTTAATTGTACTCAAAATAATTGTTGGAACTGATTGCATTGAAATGTTTAACTGCAACTAACTCAATTTATTTGACCTACAATGCTTATTAACTTACAAAATCGAGTTAGTTGTACTTAAAGATTTCAATGTAATCAGTTACAACCATTATTTTGAATTCAATTAACTTATATGGTTTGAGATAACATGTTCATTATTTAAAATACCAGTGATAACATGAGCTGTTATTAAATACCTGATATTACATGTTCTGTTTCTAGGTTGCCTTTGTTATTGACAGTAGAAAGCTCTCTGCATAGCCTCAATTGAGCGTTATTTAGGTGTTCTATTTCAGCATAGGACTCAGACATTGGTGCAGGTATGATAAAAGAGCAATATATCTAGTCAAATTGTTAATACAGAATAGTATGTACTGTATATGAGTAGATGCAATAATCTTGGACAATGATGGAAACACACAACTCATTCGAAAACAGAAGCTTGACATATAAGAATTAGCAGCACTGAAAATATTTTTTAATATAATGCAGTGAGTTAATTGACAACCACAAGACATTGTGGAAATATCAAACAAAAAGTATTTACTTGCCAGGGGTTGGTGTACTGTAGCAGTCAAGCTCCCGAATTACACATCCCCTGGCAACAGGGGCCAATTGTCTGTCATCCTATATGTTTCCCACTACGTACAGTACCTGTCTCTCAAGCCTCTGCTTCTTACTGGCAAGAAAATAATAAGATCCCCCCCCAAAAAAAATATTTACAATACACTCATAAAATACATTTGGGTTCTCTGTCAACATTTCTTGTTATACAACATATATTATATTTGCATAGGACAAGACCATATCTGTTCTGGCTTAATTTGCTTAATTTGACTATTAGAGCTTTCAATATGAAATATTTAGCAATTGACTGACTCTGCATGGATTATAAACGGTATTATTTTAAAGTAAAGCTAAGGTATATTAACAGAGATAAAGAATGCATGGTTTTTCCTTACCAAAATGTTGTTGATGAATCAGTGACTAGTCAAAGTCTGTCAGTGAGACTTCTGATGGCTGAGCTGCACTCAGGTGTATGTTTGTATTTAAGTGTGTGTGTGTGTGTGTGTGTTTGCCAGCCATACTGATTGTTCCCCTGGTAGCTGCAAACGTTAAAGGTTAACTCCACCCAGCATTTTACCTGTGTGTTGGGCTGTGTCTACCTGGAGGATTAGGGGTGTGTGTGGGGGGGGGTGGGCGGAGGTGGGTGGGTGTGTCTGTATTTATGTGTCTTGGTGTGCAGTTAGGTGTGTGGGTTGTGTGCAGGTACTGTAGGTGTGTGTCTGTGTTTTGTGTCTGTATGGGAGTGTAGGTGGTGTGTGTATTTACAGTATCTGTGCCTTTTTGTGAGGGTGTGCAGTTATATTACGTGTGTGTCTACAGGGTGTATTTGTGTGTGTGTGTTGGGGGGGTGTAGTGAATGTAAAAAAATGGTCCTTTTGTTTTGACAGTAGCTAATGGTAACAAGCGGTTTCAATGTGATTTGTCAATAGAAAAAGTTTTGTGCACAATTGTAATGAACTGGAAAAAACAATACTGCAGGCTGGCTAGCTATCTCGTTTCCATTTGGACATTTCTTTCTTAACCCATCTAGTTAAAGTTGCATTATTATCTGTGATCCTTTCCAACTTGATAGCTGCCTACTCAACATGTTAGCAGGTGGCAACTACTGTATTGTATGTACAGTAGCAAGCTAAAAATATATAGTCAGAATAGGTATACTAATTTCAAATTGAGATATCAAATGATCTATTATATAACATATACAGCTGTCACATCCCTATACTGTGCCATGAGGGCTGTGTATCCACGTTGTGGCCAGAATAAAACACACTACCCTTTTCTCATGTCATGTATTGGACTGCTTTACACCGGTCTTCGTGTTTCCCTAATTATCATTACCATCAACTGATCCTTCTTCCTCAGTTAGTATTTAATGTTCCCTCTGTCCACTGGTCTGCGTGTATTAATGTTGGATGTAACCTGTGCGTGTGAGAAGAGGAGCTGTAGAGCCTTTAGTTCATTCCCATCAGTGCTGATATCACGTTATTTATCATATGGAATGTCTGTTTAGATTTAATCTATGTATATGTGTTGTAGTCGCTGATTCGTGTCTGTTCCACATAATGCACTGTACGCAATTACTTAATGTAAAAGCTTAAATGTGTCGGCATATTCAGCTTTTCCGTATCACACTCTGTTCAACAATACAATTAAAGAGAGAGAAGTGGATCTCCTACATTCTGCCTGCTGACTACACCACCAGTACCGCACCTTGTTACAATGGCAAAATAATTAATACATTTTAATATTAGCATGTCAATTTCAAGTAAAACAAACATAGTGTACACTTATCAGCCATAACATTATGACCTGCCTAATATTGCATAGCTCCCCCTTTTGCAGCTAAAACAGCCCTGTGTGTTTTCACACCTTTCTATCAGAACCAGCATTAACTGTTTCAGCAATTTGAGCTACAGTAGCTCATCTGTTTGATCGGACCACACGGGCCAGCCTTCACTCTCCACATGCATCAACGCATCTCCACACGCATTCGTAATGGGTCTGTAGTCAAACTACCTCCGGTCATTACGGTAAAACGCTCTCTGAAGCACTTTAGTGAACAGGCCTTCCTAGCTGACCTAGCCCGAATACCCTGGAAGGATATTGACCTTATCCCAACAGTTGAGGACGCCTGGACATTCTTTAAAAACGCCTTCCTCTCCATCTTAAATAAACATGCTCCACT
>JACXGM010022385.1:0-16745 GCA_016801145.1 Umbra pygmaea | reverse complement strand
TGTGTGTGTGTGTGTGTGTCAGGGGGAGGAGGTGTGTATGAGAGAGTGTAGGGCAGTGAATGTTTATGAAACGTGTATAAGGCAGAGGATGCTGTCAAACTATCTGAAAACTGAAGTATGGTTTACAGTCCCACAATAACAATATTTGTATAGTGCTTCTAAATTTTCTTGTGTACTACATTTTTCAACTTAGGAGCACATGTGCTGCTTGTTAAAAAGACCAGGACTTCTACCTCAAGGAATCAGTGTCTAGTCCCACTTCAAAGCCAACAGTTTGAAATTATAGCGGGACGGTACATCTCCTTGGATATAAGTGTCTCCTAAATGGCATGTATTATCATAACTCACCACTTCTGCATCTCACAGTTGGGTTCACAGCTGTGGTTGATAAAGCGAGCCTCGTTGCCCATGCGGTAGCTGTCAATCACCATGCCACTATCCAGGTTCAGGCAGTATTGGCCGCTGTGGGCAAAGTATTGTTCCATCATACGACTCCTACAGGGCATGCGAGGGAAAGAAATTGTGCATGGGAGAAAGAAACGAGAGAAAGAAGATAAGATATGAGAATGACCATGGAAAACCTAAAAACACAGCTGTAAACCCCAGAACCATTTAAAAGCAAACGAAGAATGAGGATGATTCAACATGAAAGAAACAATCCTTTGGCGGCACATCCCAACTTTTACCCAAGACAAATCCCCCAACCACAGAGGAAAGCTGAAAGCAATTCATTGTGTCCCTGAGCAAGACAGTTAACCCTAATTGCTCCTTCTCCTCCGTGTAACAACCCCAGGTCATTGCTGCAAATAAAAACGTGTTCTTAACGTGTCTGAAAAAACAACGTCTTCCAAGCCCCTAAATAAATTGCTTGGTTTAAATAACCCATTATAATTGTCAATAAATGTTTTGAAATGTCACCTGAACTCGTGTTCACTGACGACCTCCCCTAGGTACTCAATAATGAACTGGCCTGAGCGGAGGGGTTCTTTGGTACGGATACCCCAGCCTTTGCCATCGGCACGGAACCGTTCCAGGCACTGCACCCACTCATGCCTCTGGATGTGCTGGTTGTCACACTGTTCTGCTGAGGGACAAGTGCTGGGGGAGCACTCCGCGAAGCTCATCCTGGTAAACAACAAGAGTTGTGTTAAAGCCAAATGGAACAAAACTTCAATACAACAATAATGATAATAATACAATTCAACCATATTCAATCAAGTCTTAACATTTCCTTAAACACATTTGTCAATAGAAGATCCCGGTGTCGCCAATGTGTCTGTCATTAGTGTTTGTACCTGTTGAGGCAGTCGTCAAGGCAGCCTTTGTCCATGACTTCCCCGGAAGGCCTGCAGATGCAAGTGGTGGCTTCGTAACCCGACACGGGTTTCACATCCACATAAACGTCTGCAGCGGGCCAAGGGAGACAGGTTAAACAGGGAAACAGACACAAAGCATCTGACCAGGCCACAAGTAATTCCTGCTGCCTCCCTAAATTAAACACTTTTCCCTATACACTACACTCACCAGGAGCCCACTTTAATTACACAGTAGTGGACACATAATACCATTTGGGACAGGGCAGTATTGTAATCATAGTGCTTTTTAAATCTTCCAGTGTGTACTCACTTGATCTGATCTTTTTATAAAGGGGCACGTCGGGCTTCTCGTAGAGCTAAAAGATCAAAATAACATGAAGATTAGCCTAATGAATAATTTGTGAGCAGCCTTGTTGAAGACAGAATGGCCCCTATGGTTGGAGGCCATTTCAGAAGTGTGAGCACAGCTTCATCTTCAACTGCTGGACCTGTTGGATAGTCTTTTGCAGTGCAGTTAAAGAATACATTTACCACATTTCTAGATACTCCCAACTGATTCCACATATTGAAGGAGTTCATTGGAGTCTGACTTCTCCACTTGTGCTCCTTATAGTTTTGTATTAAACTGTGCTTTTGAGCGGTTTGGTATGGGATTTAAATACATCAACCGTTGAAATTGTTTTGCTTGCTAGATACAAAGATAAAATATGCTGCACCATTAGACCTATTTAAATTGCATACCATTTGAAACTGCTATTAAACAGCTGCATCTACCATGCTTTTCCAGAGAGTGGTTATGATTTGTGCCTTCTTACCCTCGATTTCCTGTATAAAGAAGTGCTGCATGGGAATGAACACCTGCTCACATTAGCTGCCATCTGTTTTCCCGATTTCTAACTTGCAACTACGTACAATGTGCATAATTTTTATCGTCCAATTTTGCCCCAGTAGGGTCTTCACTGCGAGGTTGCACACACATCAATCTCTGTTGCTTGGGTAGTTACATAACATCATTAAAGGTGAATAAAGGCAAACTTCTACAATTTGTCTATGTTCAAAAATTGCTTGATGTAATTTTTGGAATGTCTTTTAAGTCAGGAAGCTCTCTCAATCATCAAGCTAGCGGGAGTGGAACATCATTTGGTTATAGCACTCACCACCACTAATGAGAAACTTTGTGATTAATGATTATCTGCATAAAATAAAGGTTCTGGCACCACACTTTTATCAGAGTACTGTACTGTACAGCCATATTTATCTGAATATGAACAAAGTAAGAACTAGCGACTACTGCACTCAGTATTCAAACATACTGTTTTTCACACAGACAATTGTTGTTTCACCAGGTTTTTCGAGCGCTTTTGTGCAAAGAGAGCGCTGAGAGAGCTACCTGCTCTGAGAGACAGTCCACAGCAATTAATGAATGAAAAACATTTTTCAAAAACTTAAAATCTGAAATGTTTTAGGTACAGGTACATATTTTTAAACCAAAAACTAATTGACAAAATACATTTCTACAGCAAAAAACTTTGATAGAAATATTTTTTGCTGATCTCTGAATAAGAAATTCCATGGAAGAAAATGGTCCAATAAGTCCAGAAAACTTCTTCTCATGGGACCCATATCCTGCTAGTTCAATACAACACTACAGGGACAGAATTAAAATATGGAATGACTTGTGATTTTCTGCGTTTAGGGGCTAGACAAATCCTTACATCGGATATAGTTTCTAATATATAATTTATACCTAAAATCAACTAGAAAATAAAAACAAGTTAGTGGTGAAGGTGAGTGATCACCTGGTCATGTTTCCACAGCCACAAGATGTCGTAAGGCAGCTGGAAATCAATGCGCTTCTGTCTTAGGTACTTTCCTGAAAGCAGGGGGAAATTACACAGAATGTAAATGTGACAAGCTCAGTTAATTTTAGGATATTGTAACCTTTCACGCCAAAGTGCAGTCAATTGTTGAAGTTTCAAGTACTAAGCCATAGTGTGTAAGAACTGCCGGATATAAATGTGTGTGTGCATGTGCGTAAGAACACTCACCAACATGGATGGGGGCAGGAAAAAGGCCATACTCGTGTTCCCCAGGTGTGTATTCCAGTTTCTCTTTCTTCAGCTGCAGCAGCTGGCTTCGTGGACTGAAATGGGGGGGACAAACAGATTGAAAGCATGAGGTGGGACGTGAGTTGAGATGTCCATTTATGCCCTAAATAAATGAAGAATTGACGTCTGTGTGTATCCATTAGAGGACTCACTCTGCAGTCTTGTACACATCGGAGAAAAGCCCTGCCTTTTGGAACTTCTTTTTTGGAGGCCTGGCTGCTCTCTTCTCCCGTTGGATGGTTACAGGCATGGGTGGAGCTGGTTCCATGGAGACGGTGCCCAGACGTTCTGGGGAGGAGGGGCCATCTGGTTTTCCCTCCAGAGCACTGAAAATAGAACCATGACTCAGTTTATAGCAAATACTGGCTTGATAGATTCTCCTAAATATACAGTTGCTGTGAACTAAGATTAGTGCTGCCAATGAAAGTAAGCTGAACACAGTGTACCACATTTTCACTTGATGTTACTATCATTTTGTCCCCAGTCGACTGTGCATACAACCTACACGTCTGGGAAATCAACCATTTAATGTTGGCCTGTAAAGTATTTATGATGTTAAATTAAAGCAAGTCACAAAAAAGCTAGCAAGCAAACAGCTTCACAGAGATGACTACACTCTTTAGATATGTGCTCAATGTTTGTCAAGGTTGTAGGTAAAACTATACCAATAAGACTTGCAGACAAGATGTCAGATTAATGACAGAGTTATAGCTGATTGGATGTTAGACTAAGACGATCGAGCCAATGGTTAAAGGAAAGCTTATTTTGCTTGTCTTTCTAATTGCTAAATAGCAAAAGGCCATGTTTGATGTATCTGGTGGCCCAATGTTCTATTGAATTACATTGCTCAAAACAATTAATGAAACACTCAATTCACACTGGGTCTTGATTAACAAAATATATTTAAGTTCAAAACATATACTGTACATTGAGTAATTTGTTGAGAACAAAATGACGTAACAACAGTCAATGGAAACCAAAATCACCAACCGATTGAGGGCTGGATTGAAACTCACACCAACGAAAATCAAAGTAAACAATTGACATCCTAGGCTGTTCCAACACCCATGAACTTCAACACAACTCATAATGTGACTCAGTAGTAAGTGACCCCCAAGTGCCTGTATGCACTCCTGACAACGTCTGGGCATGCTCCAAATGAAATGGTGAATGGTGTCCTAGGAGATCTCCTCCTAGACCTGGATCAGGGCATCAGTAAGCTCGTAGACAGTCTGCAGCGCTACTTGGTGGCATTGGATGCGGTGTTGGAGGTCTGGGGAACGTGAGGGCCAATCAATGGCATCAACGCCTTTGTCTACACACTGGCCACATAAGGCCGGGCAATGTCCTGCACTAGGAGGAACCCAGGGCCCACTGCACCAGCTTAAGGTCAGACAATAAATCTGAGGGTTTCATTACAACCCTCTAATCCAGCACTTATTTAGACCTGGGACACCAGGTGGGTGCAATTAATGATAAGGTAAAACAGAAAACCAGCAGGCATCGGCACACGTAGGGTAGGATTTCAGTATCCTTGGCATAGTGTATGCTGGTTTGTGGTCTTTTCCTTTAATAAGTGCCCAATTAAAACCTAGACTACCAGGAGAGGGAAGATCCTAACCAATTAGTGAGCTAATCAAACAGTCAGGTAAATAGGTGAGAGTGAAAACCTGCAGACACTAGGCCCTCTGTGAACTAGTTTGACACCATCGCACTAGAGGACGTTAGGCTCTCAAGCTACCTTCATGGAGTCCTGTTCCTGATGTTTCGGTCAGAAGCATGCACACCAGTTGCCCCCTGAATGTCTTTTTGTAGGGCTAGGGCAGTGCTCCTCCAAAATGTATCAGATACCGGTCCTGCTGCAGGGTTGACGCCCTGTCTAGGTCTCCTTGTGTAACGAACCATCTCCTGGTATCTCCTCTATGCTCTTTTGTCAGTCAGGAAGGATGCCAATCCAGTGTACCTGTTGTCACTTACATTTGCACCAAAACAGGTGACATTGATTCCCAATCACTTATGCTTCCTAACTGGACAGATTTAATATCCCTGAAGTTTCATTGCCCGGTGTTATACTGTGATGATTGCATGTTCCCTTAATTTATTTGAGCAGTAAATTTAGGAACAGGTCTTAGGCTACTACAATGGGTTGGTTTGTAGATGTCTATATATCTCTATTAACTGTTTAAACATTTGGCTTATGAGTGACAAGCAACCTGGTGCAAATTGGTCTGTGTGTATCACATCAGCACTGGAGGATGTGAGATTGTCCCTTACCATATAAAGCCCTTTGGTCACCTAGATAAGCGCAACTAAATCCAATCAGGTAATTACATTATTATATAGTGGTGTCTGGGTCTACCTGCGAAAGCGGGTCAGCTCATCCTGTGTGAGCCACTCTCTTCCTCCCCCGGCTCTAGACCTCATCCCGAGACCTCCCAGGTTCTCCTCTCTGTCCAACGCTCGCTCCACTACCTCCCCCTCCTTGCCCTCCCCTTCCTCTTCATCCTCCTCCTCGTTTCCCTCGTTTGTCTGCCAGTGCTTCCTCTTCTGGCCCTTCCTGCGCTGGCCCTGTACGACTGACTCGATCGCGTCCGTAACTGTGTCTCCCTCCCTCGTTCCGCCCCCGGAACCACCTCCTCGGTCCCGGTGCCGGTTCTGGGTCATTTCGGGGGGAGGAGGTGGTGACGGGGGAGGGGAAGGCAGGGGGTGTTTCCGGGGACGCCCGGGGCCCCTCTTCTTGACCATGTTGTTACCCGTCCTCGCCTGTCTCTGGAGCTTCTTGGCACGGAGGATCTTGTTAACGTGGTGTAGGCTGTGTTTAGAGGGCTGAGCATGGTGGGAGTGGTGCGGCGGCGAGGTGGCCGTGTCCAGACAGCAGGCCTGGGATGGTGAATTTTGGCTGGGGTGGGGGAGACAGGTGGTGGTGGGAGGGTGGGAGTGGAACAGAGGAGGATGGTGGGGGTTGTGTCTGGTGTGTTCCTCAAGGCCAGAGTGGACACCTCGTGTCTGGACACCTGACGTAGTGCCTGCAAGGAAACAGACAGCAACAGGTAAGCAAAGAGGAAATTAGGCATCGACTATCGTCTATCTTCACTCAATACATTTCAAGCTGTTGCTCAGCTCCATTGTTTGACTTACAACTTTTCCAGTCTTTTAATGCCTTTGAATGTGCAGAAAATATTACAGAATAAACTAAATTACACAGTTTTTAAATAAATTACTTTTCCTTAAATAAATCGGACATTTGATTGTTTTGGAGTTGACAGTAATTAAATTACAAGGTTTTGCATACTACAGCAGTACATCATCCATAATGTTACAACAGTTTGAGTGATAAATAATTAACTGCATCTAAGCTAAGTTAAAATAGAATGTTACTGTACCATTCAAGCCCTGGCCGTAAAAAAAATTTTTCTTCATTCAAGCTATGATAATTGAAACAATGGCAGATATATCATGGTCAGTATAAGGATTTTCACAAAACACATAATTGGTAAAGGATACAAAATCCCATATTGGCCAGGGTCTATGAATGACACAAGTAAAAGATTTTGAAAGAGTCATCCTCTCCTGTCTCGTCTGTAGGTGCGGTGCATGCACATACAGGGTTGCCAACTTTGGGACGTTGGCTGGTGTGAGACTCAGTAAAATGTCAGTGAGCGTGCGCGTGGAGAACACTTTTGGTAACCCTAACCCTAATTTTAGAAATGTCAAGTCCTTGTTTACTATAATATAAACCCTGATTTATGCAAAAAAAACAACTAATAGAATTATTTTTTTACTGCTGAAAGTGTGAGAGTCACGCCAGATGTTTGAGAGTTGGCAACCCTGCACATACAGTGCATCCGGAAAGTATTCAGAGCGCTTCACTTTTTACACATTTTGTTATGTTACATCCTTAATCCGAAATGGATTAAATTAATTATTTCCCTTAATGGCAAAGAATGGGAAACTGGTTTGCCAAGTTGGAGCATCACACTCAAACAGACTTGAGGCTGTAATTGCTGCCAAAGGTGCAATTGAGCAGAAGCTGTGAATACTTACGTACATGTGCTTTTTTAGTTTTAATAAATTTGCTAAGGTTTCAAACAGACTTTCACATTGTCAATATGGGGTACTGTTTGTAGAATTATGAGGGAAATAATGAGCTTACTTTCCGGATGCACAGTACAGTCGTTGTCAAAAGTATTTGTCTCCACAAAGTTTGTTGTTTCAGTGTTTTAGATCATTTTGTCAGTAGTTACAATGATATACTGAAATATAATTACAAACATTTCATTAGGCTTTAAATGACAATTACATTAAGTCTATGCAAATAGTTATTTTTGTTAACCTTTATTTTTGAAGACCTCTGCAATCCACCCTAGCATGCTGTCAATTAACTTCTGGGTCACATCCTGACGGATGGCTGCCCATTCTTGCATGATCAATGCCTGGTGTTTGTCAGAATTTGTTATTTTTTGTCCACCCGCCTCTTGAAGATTAACCAAAAGTTCTCAATGGGATTAAGGTCTGGGGAGTTTCCTGGCTATGGACCGAAAATGTCTATGTTTTGTTCTGCAAGCCACTTAGTCTTATCACTTTTGCCTTATGGCAAGGTGCTCCATCATGCTGGAAAAGGCATTGGTCATCAACAAACTGTTCTTAGATGGTTGGGAAAAGTTGCTCTTGGAGGATGTGTTGGTACCATTCTTTATTCATGGCTGTGTTCTTAAGCAAAATTGTGAGTGAGCCCACTCCCTTGGCTGAAAAGCAACCCCACACATGAATGGTGTCAGGATGCTTACTGTTAGCATGACACAAGACTGATGGTAGCGCTCACCCTGTCTTCTCTGGACAAGGTGTTTTCCGGATGCCCTGGGCGCCCTGAAATTCAGTTATGGCTTTGGGATTTGGTGTGCCACCGATTTTCAGTGGCCCCATCTGGCCTCCCATATGAAAAGGTTCTAGGGGCGCCATTGGTTAGAATACAAAAATTACCCAAAAATGGTCCCTGTCCAATGAATTATGGTGTTCACTCTATATATGCTGATAATACACATGAAATTATGTAGTAAGCAAACATTGTAAAAAAAATATATATATATATATTTTAGGTTCTCCAAATTAGCCACACATTTGATGACAGCTCTGCCTCTTGGCAATCTCTCAACTTCATGAAGTTGTTACCTGAATGCATTTCAATTAAGCACTTCATGCTTATGAGACAATCAGTCATGTTATGACTCGGTCAGTGTACAGAAGATAGGTTTATTTGGTAATTATTATGTTTTTTATTATTATGTGCTTATTATTATTATGTGCCAGAGTTAAGTGTCTATGTTTCTGACAACACATGCTCCCTGGCGATGGGGGTGTTGCCCCGTCTCTGCCGCTGTTTGGGCCCTTCCTCTCTGTCTCCCCATCTTCAGCTTTCTACCAAAAATAAAATCTAAATAAAATAAGGATTATTATTATTTCTAATGTATTAGTCAAGATTATGGCAAGAACAGCTCAAGGAAACAACAGTCCATCATTACTTAAGTCATAAAAAAAACTTATTGTTTATTCAAGTGCAGTAGCAAAAACCATCAAGTGCTATGATGAAACTGCCTTTCATGAGGACCGCCCACAGGAAATGAAGACCCAGGGTTACCTCTGCTGCAGAGTTTAGAGTTATTAGCCTCAGATATTGTTAATTAACTGCACCTCAGATTCCAGCCCAAATAAATGGTTTACAGAGTTCAAGTTAAACGTGCAATATGTCATTTTTGGCCGCCAGGGGGCTCTCAATCAAAACAATAGCAAAAGATGTACTTGGATGACGTCTGGAGGTTGCGTGGGATCATGGGTTTTGTTGTCGTCAACGACAACCTTCTAATCTAGCATCTCCGGCAGAAAAGAATTTTCACCGACAAAGTAATATATTGTCAAAAAATTATAACTTTATTCACGTTATGTTTGGCGGCTCCCTGGATCTTATAACAACTAGAGCAATCACAGGTTATATGACGCCATTTACGGGCGACAAAATGAAACGTCCGTGTCTTCAAATTATATTACAAATTTCTCTGGATTTGAAAGTTAGTGGAAACATTTAGGATAATGTAAGTACACAACTAAGAAATATATATAATATATGTATAGTGATGTTTGCTTTTAATGCAAAGTATGTATTCTGTTGTTGTTTTGATTGATATTACATATTGTACCTTTAACAGACACATCAACATCATCTGTTTAAAGTTGACTTTGTGAATCAGGCCTTTGTGGTCAAATTGTTGTAAAGAAATCACAAATGAAGAAGACCAATAGGTTTCTTGGGTCAAGCAATTCGATTTTGGGTTTCAACTGCATTGTTTTTGCAAGAAGCAAAACAAATTATTTCTGCATGTGTTGTTCCCACCGTAAGGCACAGAGGAGTAGGTGTGATGGTACTTTGTTAAGGACACAGTCTAATTTATTTAAAATTCAACAAGGTGACCACAACATAATATAGCGATACACCATCCCATCTGGTTTGTGCTTAGTGGGACTATCATTTGTTTTCCAACAGGACAATGACCCAAAGCAAACCTCCAGGTTATGTAACGGCCATTTCACCAAGGAGAGTGATGCATCAGATTACCTGGCCTCCATATTCACCCAACATCAACCCAACTGAGATGGTTTAGGATGAGTTAGACTGCGGACTGAAGGTAATGCAGTAAACACATGTTCAGCAGTTGAGGGAACTCCTTAAAAACTGTTGGAAGAGCACTCAGGTGACTACCTAACAACACTGATTGTGAACGCAGAAGGTTCGAAGCTGTCTCCAAGGCAAAGAGTGGCTACTGTGATGAATATAAAATATATTTGTATACATTTTCATAAAATATGCCTGCTCATGAAGAAAATGTGTCTAATTTAGGGATACCGACCAGGCAAAGACATTATCATCAAATTGTGTACACTTTTAAAATCATAATGAAAATTGAAATCACCCAAGTGGCCTTTTGTCAACCTACCCTTGACTGATAGGTCTGATAATACATACACATTGACACACAAAGATTTAAATGGCAATTAAATGTAGGTGTCCACACCTGTGCTTGATTGTAATTAGTGTTTGTGCATAAATAGTCAATGAAGAGACTGCTGGAAATGTCATACTGGGCTGCGCTGAATTTGCTGGATACTGAGCCATGGGGAAAGCAAAAGAACTGTCAAAGGGACCTGTGAAAAAATGTAGTTGAACTTTATAAATTAGTAAAGGATATGCAAATGTATCCAAAGATTTGAAAATGCAAATAAGTACTGTTTAAACACTTAGAGATATGGAAAATTAGGGGTTCTGTTGATACCAAGCCACGGTTAATTAGACCAATGAAGATTTCAGCCACAACCGCCATGAATATTTGTCCAGATGCAAATAAAAACCTGCAAGCTTCACTGCAAAAGTGTGGTAACTGTTTATTGATGCACAATAAGGAGGTAGTAAACCAATATGGGCTGCACGGTCAAGTTGCCAGAAAGAACCATTACTGCCAACGCCACCAAACAACCCGCTTACAATATACCAAACAACACCTAGCAAAGCAAATAAAAAGTTGCTGGAACAAAGACATTTGGAGTGATGAGACCAACATTGAACTTTATGGTCACAAAATAGAGTCCACAAGGCCTATGACAAAAAGAACAAAATCCCTACTGTAAAGCATAGAGATGGATCTCTGATGTTGTGGGGATCTGTGAGCTTCAGCAGCACAGGGCATCTATTCGAAATTGATGGCAAGATGAATGCCGCATGTTATCAGAAAATATTGGAGGACAATTTGCATTCATCAGCCCGAAAGCTGCGCATGGGACGCAGTTGGACTTTCCAACATGACATTGATATAAAATACAAAGCCAACCCTTCAGTGGCTAAAGCAGAATAAAAGTGAAGGTTTTAGAGTGGCCATCACGGTGCCCTGACCTCAATATCATTGAGCTACTTTGAGGAGATCTGAAACATGCATTTCATGCAAGACAACCCAAAACTTTCCAGGACCTTGAAGCTTTTTGCAAAGACGGAAGGGGAGCCAAAAAAAAGGGCCTCATCCACAACTATCGGAAAAGACTGCAAGCCATCACTGATGCTAAAGGGGCTAATACACTGTAATAAGAACTAAGTGTATGCAAACTTTGGAATCTCATTATTTTCTTTATTGTTATGTTTAATTATTGTGCTAAGATGTGAGGCCTTATAGTTTAATTTGAATCCCATAAAAAACATCTTTACCTGATCACTCACATTTTATTTGAAGAATGTTAAACATCTTACATATGCTGCCAGGGAATGTAAGCTTGTGTCAATTACTGGCACCTCGTTATTTATTACTTTGTGCCACCTCCATTGCCAAAATAACAGCTCTGAGTCTTCTGTTATAATGCGTAATGAGGTTGGGGAACACAGGGCATAAGATCTGAGACCATTCTTCCATACAGAATCTCTCCAAATCCTTCCAATTTTGTTGGCCCACACTTGAGGACTCTCCTCTTCAGCCCCTCCCACTTGCCTGTGAGGTGATTTATTTCCTGGGATGGCCATGGCAAAACCTTGATTGTTTAGTAAGTTAACCTTTTGGTGTTGACATTTTTAGAGGTGTGATTTGGATCATTGTCCCTGCTGGAAGATCAAACCCCAGTCCACTTTAAGCTTTCTGGCAGAGGCAGTCAGGGTATGATTTAATATCTGCTGGTACTTGATGTAGTCCCACATACCATGTATCCTAAAAATTTGTCCTCGACTTTTAAAAGAAAAACAGCCTGACAAAATCACAGATCCATGACCATACTTGACAGTGGGGATGAGGTACTATTCTGCATGGCTGTCTTTCCTAGTCTAGTTTCCAAAAACAGTTCTATTTTGGTCTCATCAAACCATAGAATCCAGTCGCATTAAAAAATCCAGTGACATTTGAAAAGCTCCATGTGCAAGTAAGTTGTCTGATAACAGCAAAGGCTTTTCTGGCAATTCTTGCATACAACATGTGGTAATGAACGTTGTATACAGAGATGCTATAAAAGCCAAATGGGCGCGCCTGCTAGTTAAGGTTGTGCTTATTTCTGGTGCTCTCACACCTATTTTTAATCTAACATTATCTACTGGGGTAATTCCAAAGACTTGAAAAAATTGCACATGTTCTTCCACTACAAAAAGGTGGGGATACTAACGTGCTTGATAACTATTGACCTATTTTTAAGCTGTCCTGTCTGGCGAAGATATTGGAGTTATTAGTAAATATGCAGCTTTGCTCTGACTGTAAATAACATGTTGAACAAATTTCAGTCTTGCTTCAGTCCAGGGCACAGTACCGTATTTTAGCAAATATAACGCACGTTATTCGCGTTTTTACAAAGAGCACACCCTGCGCACTATGACAGGTGGTGCACTATATGGTTTTTAAAAATTATATAACTAGTCATTATTTTGTTCTGTAGTGTTGTTATAGACCAGCTATTCCCAAAGTGGAATACGAAATAAATTGTGGTTCAACATGTATTTCAATATTCAAACATGCCTATACTATTAAAGTGATGGTTTCATGTCTGAATAGCCCAGTCTCACTGGCGAACAATCACCAACCAGTGTCTGGATTAATAACAACAATGTCAAATATCAAATAATTGGCATCCAACAAGAAAAACTATAATTCTTTTTTATAATTGAGTACTTGAGAAAAGACCTCCAGTAGGCAAATCTAAACTATACAAACTGGACAATTACGTATGTAACGCTGCAGTACAATTAAGTAAAAAAATAAGGAAAAATTATATACAGTTAGATCACATACCTACTTATACAGCACATAAGCTTATATAATTACCACCAAATCTTTCTTTTTTTTATAATTTCTAATTTTAATGGACAAATTAACTATTTCTTCTCGCTGTGTGAATTCCAGCAGAATTTAACCAGCCTGTCACAGCAGCGGCAGGCTGCGGCAATACAGGGCTATCACCCCCTACAAATACACTTAGCTCTCCCATCGTTTGAATGGTGGCCAACTAACCATTACTTTCTCTTTCCTGAAGTACTTGAAAACTTATTTAAAAAACAGTATGGGAGATGCTCAAAACCGGGAGGATGTGCAATTCAAACAATTCGTCACAACTACTTTTATTAGTGACTTGTTCAATTGTGTCGTTCATTGCTCAAAATAAAGGGAACACTAAGATAACACATCCTAGATCTGAATGAATGAACTAATCGTATGAAATACTTGTCTTTACATAGTTGAATGTGCTGACAACAAAATCACACAAAAATTATATTTATCAACCGATGGAGGTCTGGTTATGGAGTCACACTCAAAATCAAAGTGGAAAACCACACTACAGGCTGATCCAATTTTTATGTAATGTCCTTAAAACAAGTCAAAATGAGGCTCAGTAGTGTGTGTGGCCTCCACGTGCTCATATGACCTCCCTACAATACCTGGGCATGCTCCTGATGAGGTGGCGGATGGTCTCCTGAGGGATGACCTCCCAGACCTGGACTAAAGCATCCGCCAACTCCTGGACAGTCTGTGGTGCAACGTGGCGTTAGTGGACGGAGCAAGACATGATGTCCCAGAAGTGTTCTATCTGATTCAGGTCTGGGGAACAGACGGGCCAGTCCATAGCATCAATGCTTTCCTCTTGCAGGAACTGCTGACACACTCCAGCCACATGAGGTCTAGCATTGTCTTGCATTAGGAGGAACCCAGGGCCAACCGCACCAGCATATGGTTTCACAAGGGGTCTGAGTATCTCATCTCGGTACCTAATGGCAGTCAGGCTAACCTCTGGCGAGCACATGGAGGCCTGTGCGGCCCCCCAGAGAAATGCCACCCCACCACCAAACCGGTCATGCTGGAGGTTGTTGCAGGCAGCAGAACGTTCTCCATGATGTCTCCAGACTCTGTCACGTCTGTCACATGTGCTCAGTGTGAACCTGCTTTCATCTATGAAGAGCACATGGCACCTGTGGCAAATTTGCCAATCTTGGTGTTCTCTGACAAATGCTGCATCCTGCACGGTGTTGGGCTGTAAGCACAACCCCCACCTGTGGACGTCGGGCCCTCATACTACCCTCATGGAGTCTGTTTCTGACCGTTTGAGTGGACACATGCAAATTTGTGGCCTGCTGGAGGTCATTTTGCAGGGCTCTGGCAGTGCTCCTCCTGCTCCTCCTTGCACAAAGGCAGAGGTAGCGGTCCTGCTGCTGGGTTGTTGCCCTTCTACGACCTCCCCCATGTCTCCTGATGTACTGGCCTGTCTCCTGGTAGCGCCTCCATGCTCTGGCCACTATGCTGACGGACACAGAAAACCTTCTTGCCACAGCTCGCATTGATGTGCCATCCTGGATGAGCTGCACTACCTGAGCCACTTGTGTGGGTTATAGACTCCGTCTCATGCTACCACTAGAGTGAAAGCATCGCCAGCATTCAAAAGTGACCAAAACATCAGCCAGGAAGCATAGGAACTGAGAGGTGGTTTGTATTCACCACCTGCAGAACCACTCCTTTATTGGGGGTGTCTTGCTAATTGCCTATAATTTCCACCTGTTGTCTGTTCCATCTGCACTACAGCATGTGAAATTGATAGATTAGTGTGATTTCACAAAAGTGTGATTGACTTGGAGTTACATTGTGTTGTTTAAGTGTTCCTTTTATTTTTTTGAGCAGTGTATAATGTCATTATATAAGTAGCTACTCCTCCAGTTTTATGTTTCCTAAATTAAATAAATCAAGCTGCTTTAGTAGCATCAAAAAGACATGAAATAATTGATGCAGCTATTATGAATGAATGAATTTAATCTTTATTTATTGTCTTAATGCCAATAAAAGACACCAGGCACCTCACCAGACTTTCAAAACTCTCAGGGCTCAGACGACCCGTGGCTGGGGGGATTGCATGTGTAGCATTCCATATAATAGCTATATTTAAAAATCCGTATCACCATCATGTCGGTCTTTGGATTCTTTGATGATATCCTATATGGAATGGCACATATAATCTCTTCACAGAGTATCTCTTAACTCATCAGATATGAATTTAAAATATACAGCAGAGAGATCTAGAAAGGATATCCACTTTTTAGACATAACCATTTATGAAAAACTTTGATATTTTAGAAACTATACCATCTACCTCAAGCCGCCGAGTATAACACACTTTTACAGGCAGACAGAAATAATCATAGACAACTCATACAGAATATACCCGTTAGTCAAATCCTTAGACTTACAACGTAAATACAAAAGTGTTTTATTATCCAAAAACCGTGAACAAATACAAAATTCAAAGTTTTATTAATTGTAGCATGGTATTCACCCACCCGTGCCGTTATTATTCTTACGATGAAAGATTTGCTATATGCACAGCAGACTTCGTTTTGACCATAAAATATACATGTAACTCATCAGATAGTAATTTAAACTACTGTCACTTGTTTCATATAGACCCTTCAATAAAGCTAATGGCTCAGCAGACGTTTTGATGTAAAAAAAATATTTTATGGTAAAAAAACTCATTGAGTTAGTGCTAGGGGCACTATTCAGTATGATCATACAAAACAAGTGTGTATGTTTTGTATGATCGGCCCCCGGCAGATCGTCATAGGCTGAGGGGAAAGTGGAGGTGGCTGTTGCACGCGCTTATAAACAGTGTCCTAGGACGTGGTATGGCGCCTTTGTTTGGCTTAGCCGCTGAAACTGGATGTGGACTGAAGTCCCGACTCGTTTTGTTTGTTTCCTGTGTTTCGTTGTTTTTAAGCTTGCCTAAAAAGGTGTCAACTGCCTGGGTATATGATCGCCATGCAATGTTGTCCATCAGATCCTCCATGATAGAAAGTGGGGGCACATTAGGGCTGGGAGGTATGGCTTAAATTTAATACCCCGATATCACGGTATTTAAAGGTATTTAATTTTTTAAGTAAAGGGTTGAAAGAAATTAATCTGTTCGTTCATTATGATTTTTGTTGGAACACCAATAAACAAGACTGAGTAAATAAAAGTAGTGCTATTGTGTAAATCTTTATTAAATGCAGAAATACTAATAAATAACTTTGCAACCGCAAAAAAAACAAGCCTATCCACCGTCTATGGCTTTAGTACTGAACCGTGGCATGTTATGGCACCACCACAGTACTTGCTTAGGTTTATGAATTACAAAAAAGTCCCACTGTCATTAAGCTAGATTAACTACTGGTATAGAACATACAATCAAATTGGTTTCACAGGTTCTGGGCACGGAAAAATAGCCCTTGAATTCGAGCCAAACAACCCCCATAAGCTTTTTTCCCTTGTTATAACATTGGTCGAGTGGCTTAGTG
>JACXGM010022384.1:0-16760 GCA_016801145.1 Umbra pygmaea | reverse complement strand
CTGACATACCTGCCGTTGACGACTGGTTCCGGAGATCGGAAGCGCTGTGGACCGAGGCGCACACACGTCTCCAACGCGCGGTCCGGCGCTACCGGTTCCATGCGGACAAACGCCGCTGTGACGCCCCCGCGTTCCGCCCGGGGGACCGGGTTTGGGTGTCAACCAGGGACATGAACCTCCGAACCCCATGCCGCAAGTTGTCTCCTCGTTTCCTGGGTCCCTTTCCGATCCTTCGCCAGGTTAATGATGTGACTTACACCCTGCGTCTCCCTTCTCACATGAGACTGTCTCCCTCTTTCCATGTCTCGCTCCTCAGGCCGGCGGTGCAGGGTCCCCTGGACGGGAATGACTTCGGTGGTTCGCCTCCTGCTCTGCTGGATATCGACGGGGAGCCGGCGTATGCGGTCCGGAGCCTTCTGGACTCTCGGAGGAGGAATGGTCGCTGGCACTACCTCGTGGACTGGGAGGGTTACGGCCCGGAGGAGCGGAGTTGGGTCCCTGCTCGGGACATCCTGGACCCGTCCTTGATCCGGGACTTCCACCGTCGGCGTCCGGGACGTCCGGGTCCGCGCCCTCGCGGGCTCCCCCTTCTCGTCCGTCTTCAGCGGCTGGAGCCGCTTCTCAGGGAGGGGGTTCTATCATGAATGCCCCGGATCCCCATCCTATCCAGCGCTCCGCTTCCCCGGAGTATTAAGAAACTTTGTTTGTTTTTGTTATGTTGTAGTATGCCTGACCTTTTGCTTTAAGGAGTTATCTATTCAGTTTTACCATATGTTGCCCTCTATCATTCTCTATGGTCACTGACCTCGTTACGCACACAGGTGCGTCCTATTCAGTGTCATTATTACCGTGTATATATAGCAGGTGGCAACGCCATTCTATGTCGATTGTTATTTACCTGTTACAAGTAGCCACGTTTGTCTCGCATACGCCTGTATACGTTCTGTATTGTATCCAGTTACTTTATTAAATCCTTTTCGTTAGCGCAATTGACTCCTTCTCATTGACCCCCTTGTGACAATCACGACATTGGGAACTGGAGTATCAATGTAATGGCATAAAAACTGAACGGTGCAAAATAATGGACTATATTGGTTTATATAATGTCTGGTGTTTGAATTATGTTTCGATGGACTATTGAGGATTGTTTGGGAATATAAACAGATTGAGTTGAAATGTACTTTTGGTTTGATTATGGTTGGTGCACCACCTTCTAGAGGTGGTGTAGCCCACACCGGTTGGTGATTAGTATTCATGTAAGCTTTATATGCGTTCAGTGTGCCAAAGGCTGGTTGCGCAGAATTGTGATTTTATACTTCTGTCCATGTTGGATTCTCTTATGCATTGGGTTATGTACAAAATCAGTTTCACTCTCTCTGTTTGGTGTAGCATTGTGTACTATGAGTTTCGTTCCTGAGTAAGTTTACCCTTGTGTATATGCAGTGTATGATTTCTGTGACACGCTATGTAAAGAGCTCTAGTATAAGTCATCCATAAGTATGACACGCTATGTAAAGTGCTTTAGTATAAGTCAAACAATATCAAATCTAATTTTGTGTAGTGCTACTTAAAGACACAATGAGTCTGTGTCGCTTGTACTACCTAGTTTGTGTCACGTACACCCTCCATCGGTAAAGAGTTGAGGCAGGCACGAAGGAGATGCAATCAAACATAGTTTATTAGAAACAACACTTAGAAACCAAATACTGCCACGCGGGGCGAAACAGGAAATAATTACGGCACACGCAACAGAGAAAATTGATTGACAAGGTGTACACGAAAACATATGGGCTAAATACTAAACAACTAATGACTAACAAAAGACACCTGGGAACTAAAACACTGACGTAACCTAAACAGACAAACACAAAGCAATGATCAAAACAAACACAAGGGGTAACCAAAACACCATACACGAGGGAACAAAACAGGAGACACACAGGAAAGCAACTCAAACACTAAAAAGTCCCTTTTACAGCCCATCCAGGGCTGGACGTCACAGTTTGCTTTATTTTGGGCACCAGTTGCTGATATCTAGTTTTATGGTTGATGGCGAATTACAGTTATTGTTTTGGCTTTGTGTTCAAATAAATTACTTCTCCCTGCATTGGTCTCCATAAATCCTATAAACAACACTGTGACAATACCACAATGTCTGGAACATACTTTTGAATGAAATCAAACTAAAGTAAATTCCAATTAATATTTTACTTGGATATATATTATTTATTTTAAGTGAGTGGAAACACTTCAGTGGTTAAGCATAAACATCACTGGAACTTTCAATGGAGCATAGCCTATAGAGGAACAGGCATGTAGGAGACACAGAGGAATGACACAGACAGAGGCCAAGCTGGAGAACAAACCCAGTTTTGTCTACAATAGGGACACCTTTATACAAACTCTGGTCATATTGTTTATTTTTAATTAAAAATGATAGTTTGGAAACTACAGTATATCATGATGTGTAGTCTGTTTTCTAGTATTTCTCTAGTATTTCAAAACATTTTCATGCAAATTTTGATTGTTTTTGACAATGAACAGTAAATAAACAAAATGCTCATTCCAACATAAAATAATCACTAATTGAATCTTGGAGTCTTTTATACACGTATAACACATTCAATGCAGCAAGCACAGTTGTTATATTGATTTACTCTACTAATATTCCCAATTGTTTTATATACAGTACATGTATCCATTCTTTCTCTATGCAAATCTTTCTCTACCTCTACTTCCTCATATAAACAGTCAGTCATTGTGAGTCCTACATTCCTCTGAGTCCTGGAGAAGAGCAGCTCCCAACAGATCAGTTCAACATAAACCATGTTCTCTGTATCTCTGATTATGCTGTTGACAGCTGCCTCCTGTGAGTTACACTGACTGTTGCCTGACCAGTATAACATGTGTTGCTGTGATACTGATGTGACTCCTTGGTTGATCTGACATGTTATTCTCTCCTCAGGTGTCCACTGCCAGGTTGTTCTCACACAGGCTGATCAGTCGGTCCAGGGGAACCCTGGAGGATCCCTCAAACTCACATGTGCCTGCAGTGGATTCACTCTGAGTAGCTACAGAATGCACTGGATCCGCCAGGCACCTGGAAAAGGACTTGAATGGATCATTTATTATTATAGTGAAAGCGGCAAGACCTATTCTCCGGCAGTACAGGGCCGTTTCACTGCATCAAAGGACAGCAATAATTTATATTTACACATGACCCAGTTGAAGCCAGAAGACTCTGCCATGTATTACTGTGCTAGAGACTCACAATGATAAAAGTCATGAGAGAAGCTGTACAAAAACCATTTGGTAGATAGATGGGAAACGTGCAGAAACACCCCCTACTGATAAAACCAACAAACACCATTGTTTACCAATTTTAACATTTTGTGTTTATCTGTGTGTATTGGTACATTAAAACATTTTAGCTAACTATAACTATTGCATGTTGTATGTTGCCTTTTATTTGTGTATTTTAATATGTCAGTAGGATTTGCTGTAGATTTTAAAGTCTGCTTTGTTATTGACATTGTTACATACAGTATACACTCTTCACATGCAGTACATCTTCCCCAACCATATTACATTTCCCTGGTCATTTTATCTTAAATAGTCGTTTGCTTGAACAAGTGGACTCTCATTGATGTTCTTATTTCTCAAGAAGGACCTGGTCAAAATGGCAGCACACACAAGTAAAAAACAGTACCCATCCAAACAAAAAGAAAAAGAAAAGATTTCCAATATTCAAATAATACTCAGCTTCAATTTCACATAAAAAAATTCATCTACAAAGATATTCAGTGATATTCTATAGTATTTGATATATATATATATATATATACAGTGGCGGGCCGTGCATTTTACACCTAGGCCTTCACCATCTTCCCAAAATGAAAAAGCATTATAATAACCTCACAATTACATTCTAGGGCTATAGGTTATTGTCATTCGGCATATAATGCACCCCATATTCATAGTGAAGTTAGGTTTATTCCACTCGATAAAGGTTATTTAACACGAGGCTCAACACCTGAAAGACTTACAATTCACTAATTGACCTGACACGACTGAAACCATATGAATGTAACACTACGCATTATTAAACGCACATCGAGGTTTACCATGCAGACTCAAAGGCACAGCCCACTAAGACCCCTGAATCTGAAACACAGACCTTATATATAAGATCTGCACATGCGTCACACCAGTAGTGATCTAAAACAAGCAGTAATAATTAACAAGTATTAACAGGCCTGGCGCCAGGATGAAGTGTGTCTGTTTATCTCCCCTGCATGAATACAAATGCAGTAAATCCACTAAGCCCCGTTAAGAACCTTTAAGGCTAGGGATGGGCCAATACCACTTTTATGGAACGAGTACAAGTACAGAGTATTTCATTTTGGGTACTTGCTGATACGAGTACTGATAGGAGTACTTTTAAGAACTATGCCAAATGTTACATTTATCAAGCTAAAATCAGTTATTTCTTAGAAGTTGATCAGCCAATTCAAATATAGAAAAGTAAATATTCCTACATATCCAGAAGAACATCATTTACATTGCAGGTCAAGAATGTGTAATATTTATTAGATGTCAATGGTTTACATCTCCTTCCATAATGAAGTGAGAGAAACACGTTTCTAAACGCGAACGCAATAGACGTTTGTGTTCGAATTTGCCCTAACTAAGCATTGCAGAAGTTTTGTGTAAGATGAGGATGTCTGTTTGAAGTGACTTTCTCCAAAACAGGGATAATTACCTAATCATATTATTCTGTTAAGGTATTTTATTGTTTTATTATAATCGATTCACAATTAGCTGTACTATCAATGTAATCTATTGAACAAAATATAAATAGGCTACATCGTATTTCTTTTAAGTTATATTTCTTAACGTTAGTATGTCAGAACTTAGAAATACCACTATTTTGTTCACCCAGAAGTTTTGCAAACTACCGACATTTGTCTTTCCTCGCTAAAGGTGGCTTTCAGAGGCTATGTCCGGGGCGTTGCTCATGCCGTTTTCTACAGTTACAGTATGCACGGAATTGCATCCTTCATTCTTTCCTCTACTTAAATGTACTGGTATCGGTATCGGCCCATCCCTAGTTAAGGCCCTGCTAGTAAAAATATATAAAAATCCATCAAACTCACCAAAGCTGCTCATTATTTGAAAACAAAGTCCTTTCTCTTTTAAAAAGACTTCTATGACGCAGTTGTACAGCACATCCTTGCTTTGCGTTAAGTTCCAATAAAATACCTTGCCCAGTGCTGAGAGTCGATCCTGCCCAGTCCTATATTCGCCACCAAAGCAACTTCTTCACCTCCATCTGCCATTCTGCTAAAAGTAAAAAATCTAACAATCTAAAAATTGAAATTTTAAAGAAATCGGAAAAGGGAGAGCTAAGCTGTGAGAGCTAAGCTAGTTGTTGTTCGGATGGCAAACTTTTTTTTTTACTTTTTTGCAGAACTATTGAACTGCCCCTCCTATCAGCAACAGAAATTATGCTGACGTAAGGGTAGGCAGGCAGAAACGCTTTACTTGGTCAAAAAACACATCCAAATGGAAATGTTGAATTCTGATTGTTGATTGTCATATTTTTAACCAATATGTTCCTGATGGGCTTCAACAGCAGACGGTATCCACTCGGAATTCTGAATGCCCTAGTCTACACGAAGACAAAACAGATGAAAAAATCTTATTGGATAAAAGCTTTCATTTATATGAGCTGCGCTAAAAGCAAGGCAACTGAAAAGAACGTACTGTAGCAATGAAATCACCATATTGTAACGTCCAGCCCTGTTGGGGCTGACTATTTTGCCCCTCTTTTGTGTTATGTTATGTTTCATGTATTCAGTATCTATTTACAGTGGTTTAGTTTGACTGTTTGGTTTTGTATGTTAAGTATATAGGTTCTTTCCCAGTGTGTGGTGTATGGTTCCCCCTAGTGTCCCTTTTGTGCCTTGCCATGTATTGTCTCAAGATGTCTCTCGGTGTGCTTTGTTTTGGGTTTAGGTTCCCGGCCCTCACTCCCTTGTCTTGTCACATGTTGTAGTTATCCAATAGATCACAGTGTAGTTATTCCCATGTACAGGCGTTGTTCATTTTCCTCATTAGTAAGTGTATTTAAGTTGACTGTTTGGTCTTGTCTCTTGTTGGTCAATGTCTCTGTTACGTGTCATATGGTATATCTCTAGTGTTCCGTGTTTGCCCCTCGTGGCAGTGTTTATTTGACTTCGGAGTATTTGATTATTAAATATCTGTGGATCATTGCAACCTTCGCGCCTGTCTCTGCATATTTCCTGTGATACATGACAGATTGACCAACCTTAACAACCATGAGACAGCGAAGGCGTAACCGCAGATCCGAGGAGAGTTTCCCTCTCTCTCTTGGGGGAAGGCGACACGGAGGGGACCTCGAGAGATTAAACTGCCTTATCTGTGGCCAGGCAAGGTCGATGGGCTACACTATGGAGGACGTCACCTACGACGCCGATGGCGTAGCCATGTTCGGTTGTGGAGGATGGTTTGGCGAGGCAGGCTGCACCGAGGAGGGCGAAGAAGAGTTTGTCTCCGAGGAGGAGGAAGGCTGGTATGTTGAGGAGGAGGAGGACTGCCATTTTCTTGACGCCAAGGTTCAGGTTCGTAGCCTACGGGATTGGGCTCACCGTCTTGGGGTTGGGTTTTCTTAGTTCTCTGACAATTCCACCATCCAGTCTAGCTCACCTACCTCCCGGCATAGCTCTAGCAGTTCTCCTGCAGGTTTCCCTCTTAGAACCCCTTTGGGTAGGGTTTCCCATTCTCCCTTCAGCCACCTCACCTCACAGGTTAGCGCTCAGCATGGTCAGGTTCAGGTTAGGAGAACCCAGATTAGGACCCCCATCTGACTGTTAGCGAGCGGTTTAGCTCCCCTGTGTTTAGCCCTCCTGTGATTAGCTCCCCTGTGTTTAGCCCTACTGTGTTTAGCTCTCCCGTGAGTAGCTCCTCTCTTGGTCAGGTGCAGGGTGTGAGTTGCATAGATAGAATCCCCTGTCTGACCAGCAGTGCGGAGAACACCCAGGCTAGGGCCCCAGTTATAACCTGTATGCCCCCTTTTTTTGCTCACATCAGGGACCCTATGCCCCGTTTAGGGTCAATTAGAGCCCCCGTCCCCGTCTCTAGGGCCTCCTGTTCCGTGGAGGCTGACAGTCTCCCCATGAAAATCTTCGGGGCGGGGCTATAGGGGGTGGAGTGGGGGCCCCACATCTCGCTGTGACAGCCCTGTCCAGGAGGAGGCCCGGGAGGTCCTGCTCTTGGCCCTACCTCACAACATGGCCGACAGGAAGCCTTCTGCGACGCCACCTCCAGCAGTCTGCACACAGCCACCTCCAGCAGTCTGCACACAGCAGCCGCGGTCGGTGAATCTTAATTGGGGAGGACGGGCTCGTATTACGCTCAGAACCGGAGTGAATGGAATGTATGCAAATAAAAAAAAACATTGGTTTTGTTCGTTGCGCACCATTCCATTCACTCCTGTGCCGAGCGTAATACGAGCCCGTCCTCCCCAATTAAGATCCACCGACCGCGGCTGGCACACAGCCACCTCCAGCAGTCTGCACGCAGCCACCTCCAGCAGTCTGCACACAGCCACCTCCAGCAGTCTGCACACAGCCACCTCCAGCAGTCTGCACACAGCCACCTCCAGCAGTCTGCACACAGCCACCTCCAGCAGTCTGCACAGCGCCACCACCAGCAGTCTGCACACAGCCACCACCAGCAGTCTGCACACAGCCACCACCAGCAGTCTGCACACAGCCACCACCAGCAGCCTGCCCTGAGCCCATCCTGGCCTCGGACTTGGAGGTCCTACTCCTCCCTCCGCCTCCTGGGTTTGGCGATGGCGCCTCCTGGGAGGAGTCCGGACCCCCTGCTCAGCCGCCGCTGTCTTCCGGACCTCCTGCTCAGCCGCCGCTGTCTTCCTGACCCCCTGCTCAGCCGCCGCTGACGTCCGGACCCCCTGCTCAGCCACCGCTGTCGTCCGGACCGCTGTCGTCCGAACCCCCGTCGGCGACGTCGCTGACATCCGGGCCCCCGTCGCTGACGTCCAGACCCCCGTCCGGACCCCCGTCTGGACCCCCGTCGCTGACGTCTGGACCCCCGTCCGGACCCCCGTCGCTGACGTCCGGACCCCCGTCCGGACCCCCGTCGCTGACGTCTGGACCCCCGTCCGAACCCCCGTCCGGACCCCCGTCGCTGACGTACGGACCCCCGTCCGAACCCCTGTCCGAACACCCGTCGCTGACGCCACCGCAGGACCTCCCTGACGCCCTGCTGGAGCCAGGGCTCCCGGACACCCTGCCGCCCTGTCCACCTGAACTGCCTGACCCCTGGCCGCCTGAACTGCCTGACCCTAGGCCGCCTGAACTGCCTTTCCCCGGGCCGCCTGAGCTGCCTTTCCCCAGGCCGCCTGAGCTGCCTTTCCCCGGGCCGCCTAAGCTGCCTTTCCCCGGGGCGCCTGAGCTGCCTTTCCCCGGGCCGCCTGAGCTGCCTTTCCCCGGGCCGCCTGAGCTGCCTTTCCCCGAGCCACCTGAGCTGCCTTTCCCCGGGCCGCATGATCTGCCGTTGCCCGAGCCGCCAGACCTGCCATTGCTTGTGCTGCCAGAACTGCCTGTGCCCGGTCCGCCTGAACTGCCTGTGCCCGGGCCGTCTGAACTGCCTTTGCCCGGGTCTCTAGAACTGCCTTTGCCTGGAACCCCTGATCTCGCTGTCCCGGTACTATTCCCAGCCTTCATCCCAGTGCCATTACCTGTCCCGTTTGACCCAGGGCCCCCTGCTGTCCCTCCTGACCCCGGGCCGCCCTCTGTTCCCTCTGACCCAAGTTTTCTGTTGACCCCCTCAGTGTGGTGGGCTTTTGGGGGGGTAATGTAACGTCCAGCCCCGTTGGAGCTGACTATTTTGCCCCTCTTTTGTGTTATGTTATGTTTCATGTATTCAGTATCTATTTACGGTGGTTTAGTTTGACTGTTTGGTTTTGGTTAAGTATATAGGTTCTTTCCCAGTGTGTGGTGTATGGTTCCCCCTACTGTCCCTTTTGTGCCTTGCCATGTATTGTCTCAAGATGTCTCCCGGTGTGCTTTGTTTTGGGTTTAGGTTCCCGCCCCTCACTCCCTTGTCTTGTCACACGTTGTAGTTATCCAATAGATCACAGTGTAGTTATTCCCATGTACAGGTGTTGTTCATTGTCCTCGTTAGTAAGTGTATTTAAGTTGACTGTTTGGTCTTGTCTCTTGTTGGTCAATGTCTCTGTTACGTGTCATATGGTATATCTCTAGTGTTCCTTGTTAGCCCCTCGTGGCAGTGTTTATTTGACTTAGAAGTATTTGATTATTAAATATCTGTGGATCATTGCAACCTTCGCGCCTGTCTCTGCATATTTCCTGGGATACGTGACACATATAGACTAATTTAAATGAACTTTGTAAAATATATATTATTAAAAAATATATTAAAGAAGTACAAAAATACATTTCTGATTCTGATTATATTTGGGCCTGCAGAGAAGGCCTTGCAGGCCCTGACGGCCCACCACAGTATATATATATAACTATTCAGAGACACAAATCTTTTTCAAGGCAGGTAACATGTCTGATGAAAAGTCTCCCTAAGAAAATGTTTTTTATTCATCAAACTGTTTTCTTACAACAACAAACAGTAGTCATTCTAATAGCCACTATAGCATTGTTTTCTCCACTCTACAGTAGTCCTGCTCTCATTCACTCTCCATATGCTTCTCTACTTCCACCATACACCAGCCCTGCCCCTAACGTATCACCTACACCTTCAAAGATTTCCACTAATTACTTACCCCTTTACACAATTAGGGAGGGCGTGAGATGCCTGCAGATTCCTGCTTCTTAAATTGGTAATATGGTAGACAAGTGTAACTATTGAGGTTTAAAATCAATGTAGTTACACCACAACCATTGTTGGTGTGCACAGCAAAGATTTGTGTATGGTTTGTGTGTGTTTGTGTCATTGTGCTAAAACTCGAGGCACAGTACATTTGAGTAATTTAGTAAACACTCCTAAGCAGAGTGACTTATACAGTAGATAGTGCATTCTTCTGAAGACCTCTAGGTGGTAAGACCACAAAACCCAGTCCTCAGTGCAGTACTGTAGCTATCAGCAAATGCAGTGTTAAACAAACAGGAACATAAAAATACAACAATATCTGGAATTGCTGTGTGTGGATGTGTAGAATTTGCAGCAGGTAATTCTAAATCAAATACTGTCAAACATTGTTATTGTCTGCTACATAATTCTAGTCAGAAAAATAATGTGGAATTTCTATCATATGGCACTATCCTTTAGTATTCTTAGAGAAAGTGTATCTAACTTTCTGTAAGGCCTGATAGAAGGATTGGTTCTTGTAAAAATACCGTCAGAAAAGCCCAAAACATCCTATTGGATTTTTTTCAAAAAAAAAAATTAGCTTGTTTGAACAAGATTTAAACTCTCCATTTATTCTAAACACAGACTAAGCATTCCCAACCACTGGTCGGAGACAAAATTACAGCTTTGATTTATTTAATTTTTTTCTGAACATACAGTTCTGGAAGAAACTACTGCAAAATCACCATTGTCTCTGGTTTTACTAATGATAGGTATGTATGTATTTTAGTACTGACATAGTTTCTCCCAAATTCCAAATAATAAAAACAATATTGTTATTCAGAATATTTATTTGCAGAAAAAAGGCAACTGGTCAAAATAACAAAACGTGGTGTCAGACCTAGAAAAATGCAAAAAGAAAATATGTTCATATTCATTTTAAAACAATGCAATACTAACTAAATAACTTAGGAACAGTTAAGAAATCAACATTTGGTGGAATAACACTGATATTCAATAAGAACATCCATGTGTATTGGCATGCTCTCCACCAGTCTTTCACATTGATATTGGGTGACATATGCCACTCTTGCCACAAAAATTCAAGCAGCTTCGATTTGTTTGATAGCTTGTGACCATCCATCTTCCTCTTGATCACATTCCAGAGGTTTTCAATTGGGACAATTTAAGTGCACTTTTTAGTGGTCCAGAGCTGTATTGTTCAGTGCTGTCCTGCCTTGAAAATGAAATTCAAAACCTAAGCTAAACCCCTTCTGATACTTCTCATTGTGGCATCCACAACATATAAGGAGATAGTTTTCTCCTGAGTATTAAATGTACATGGCACCCTTTTGTTTAAGATAATCACTGGGACATTCTACCATATATATGCTGAGCTTTTGTCTTTTGTACTCTAGGTATCTCTATGTGCATTACGCACAACAGGTGCCATGAGTTGTTCTAATTTGTGTACATCCTTAGAGGGTATTTAAGCCAAGACCTGTGTTTAGTCTCTTGCTGGATATTGTGCATGTAACAGTCGTATGGGTACTGCGTCTTGTATTTTTTGGAAAAAGTACATACATTATCCTTGTCAGGAATAAATACTCCTTTGATCCTGCAATTGTCTCCTCTGTAACGGCGACAAGCCGTTACACTTATTGGTTGCGTTCTGTCTCCATGTTTTAGACCTGTCTTTGTCCAATCGGGATTTTACTATATAATCAGTGATGATAACAAAAGAAAACAGCAACAAAGCATATCATTATATTACTTATTTCAGACACTGCTGGCAGAGTCTAGGTAATGCAGTCTACCCATGGGAGTTTGGGCATGCTAAAATCAAGTGCATCTATTGTCAGTATTTTTTTGTGTTTCAAACCTAAATTCTTGCTCCCAGCAATGAAACTTTACTTGGGAGAATACTAATAGTGTACTCATAACTTATTTATTATGCCATGCTCTACCAAAATCACACTGTTCTAAAAGGGAATCCTCACTTTTTCTGAAATTGACATCACCATGTCTCAGAAATATCACAACAGTTACAATCGCTTTCAAAATTAGGTTTAGTTCAGTGCACCAAATGCTGCTCTCTGTTTTATTAGGCTAGAATAAGTTGTTACTCATATAATGTGTTTGAAACAAATAAATGGTTTGAATGCTGTGACATTTCAGCTACGATTAGATTTCAGATATTTATGTGACTGGAGTGTACTTGTAATTTCAAATCAGACTTTTTCCAACAAAATGTGTTGGGGAGTAACATGAGCTCCACTGTCTAAAATAGTTAATCCGTTAGCCATCCTGTATGCTAGTGTGGATATATTTTTCATGTCAATGTCTAGTGGCTTGGAAACAAACACTCAACAGCCCAGGACCTAGAAAACACTGTAACATTTTCTCACCATGTACCTGCCTCTTATGCAAATTGAATATAGCTGTGATGTGTTCTATAAAGTGTTGCCCTCTGCCTTATAAAACAGCTTCTGTATGTGATCCATTTACTCTTAAAATAGGGTTTCCCACCTGATCATCTTCAACATACAGTAAACCATGTTCCCTACATCTCTGTTGCTGCTGCTGGCAGTTATATCCTGTGAGTGTCTGGATTAAAATGTTTAATATACTTATTTCACTAAATATATAACATATGTAATGTAGCTTAATTTTTTATGTGATGTGATTATTGTCCTTAACAGGTGTTTACTGTGGTCTTGAGGTGACCCAGCCAAGTATATTGAATATTAAGCCTGGAGAATATTTGGTCATTGACTGTAAGGTTTCTGGGTATTCCTTGACTGATCGGAGCAACATGTTTGGAGTAGCATGGGTTAGACAATCTGAAGGAGGTTCACCAGAATGGATTACCACTATCTATTACGATGCAGACATAAGATCCAAAGATTCACTGAAACAGAAGTTCAGCGTAACCAGAGACACTTCAACTGGCACAGTGACTTTAACAGGGAAGAGTCTGCAGACTGACGATGCAGCTGTCTACTATTGTGCTCGATACCACTGTCTACAAACAAGCCCCAACGCCTTACAAAAACATCAAAGAGAGATTAGGAGAACACAAGCTCAATCCTACCGTAAAATGCATTAATTAACCATTAATTTAGTCTAAATTATAAATTCAGTATGCAAATTTACAGATGTAATACTGAAATTATATATCTGTAATATCTGTGGTACATAGTCTTCATATTATCCATATACTCAAGTTTACATAGTTGTTTTTGTTATTTTAATTGATAGCTCCTAAAAACATTATACAGTATATTAAGGCCTAATGATGAGTGCAGGTTGCAGGGAGATACTAAGAAAATTGTGAAATTAAATGAAACAGTGTTTAATCTGAAACACTTAACGAAAACAAATTACTGTTAAACATATATCAATTGAACAGTTACACTAAACACACATAAAGACAATGAGCTACATCAAACACACCAGATGACATTAACTAAATTCAAGACTAATACATAAAGTAATGACAGTTGTGCATGTTTGACATTGAAAGTCGGTAATCGATTTCGATAGGTGGATGAAGTAATGATTATGCAATGAGTGTCCAGGAACAAATGATATATAAAATGGAAGAGGGCAGTTGTTCCTTAATTCTGCAACATTACAGTACTCCCCCAAAGGCCCAGCGAGCATGCCCCCCCCTTCGGAGGGCTTCACCGACGCCACCACCAAGTGCCGAGCGGCGATGGAGTTGGGCAGGTCGATACCCGCCTTTCGGGGATGTCCCCGCAGATGCCTCCCGTCAGTAGGATGACCCAACCAGGCTGATTACGGCTGAAAGAAGGAGGGGGCCGGAGGCACCCAGCTTACAGGAGTGTGGTGGCACTGCATGAAGTGGCTGTGGGGTGGCCATTACCAGCTGCAAGCTGAAGGTAGGTGAGGTGGACTCTAGTTGACTGGTGCACCCAGTTGTTACAGTAGACAGGGGACATGCCACCAGCCAGCTAGTGTTCACACCCTGGGGATTACAGTCTGTGTCCCCCTCACCTTTCTCCTCTTTTGCTCTAGACTGGTCTGCCTCCCAGCTAATAAAGTCCTCTTCCTCACCTTCCTCCGCCACCTAGAACGACTAGTCCTGCCAGTCAATGTCCTCAATGTCCTCACTGACTGACCAGCTTCCTGACTCCTCGTAGTCTCCCCAAAACAATTGGTTGGGGAAATCAGGATAGTAGCACATCTGTACACACGCTTCCCCTCTCCACCTTCCCAATATGGTGTTGAATCTGAAACACTTTAAACAGTGTTTAATGCAGAGTCCTTAAACATATATCATTTGAACCACTACACCTAACAAACATAAAGACAATGAGCTACAGCAAACACACCAGATGACTATTTAATCAAGTGATAACAGATGTGCATGTTTGACATTGAAAGACGGTTATCAAAGTCAAAGTCAAAGTCAAAGTTGTTTATTTGTCATATGCATCGAATGACATCACATCATCCTATGCAGAGAAATTCTTGTGACATGGCTCGACACATCTACACAGTGGGCTTAAAAATATTATATACAATATGAAGAAATTTTAAAACAATAATAATAATAATAATAATAGCAATATACTATGTACTCCACTGTTATCGATAGGTGGATGAACTAATGATGAGTCCAGAAAATACAGACAACCTGACATATAACATGACACCAGAGGGGAGCCCTTAGGAACTTCTAGGACTTCAGAGAAGGCCTAACATATCAACATTTTAAATGTCATGTTTAACTTATTTCAATTATTAATAGTTTTCTCTTGGAGCTTGTGGTGCAACGTGTTAAAGCTGTTCACAATTTTTTTTAAATACCCCCAAACATTAACTTTGCGATGTTGAAGGCCCAGTGCCAGACCCCATGGTTCGCTACTGCATGGAACAGGGCAGGTGAGACTTATCTCACCACACCCTGATTAGTTCAGGGGAAGCACTGTTATAAGATATCAGATCAGCAAACCACAAAATACGTGTTCATGTATTTTAGTAATGATGTGCTGTTAATGACAATTAATCATTAATGAACAATTACATTTTGATACTAATTCTTTATGCAGTAAATTATGTCACAATGATAGACCCAGTAATCTGTTTATTTCCATAAATTTATACAATGCCTTTAATTTATGCAAAGTAACTTCTGTCTCCTGTATATAAAGAGGAATCCCTTTCCCTCTTCACCAAACTGACATAAACATGTGTGATGCCATCAGTTCACCTTCAACACAAACCATGTTCCTTGTTACTCTGCTACTGCTGGCAGCTGCATCCTGTGAGTTTTGGGGGACTGACATTGTAGCATAAATAAATAGAATAATAGAGTAACACAGTTTTAGAAATTACATTTACTAAATGTTTGCTTTGTTTCTTCATCGTATTTCACAGGTGTGTTCTGCCAGACTGAACTCACACAGCAGGGCTCTATGACTGTACAGCCTGGACAGCCTCTGACCCTTTCCTGTAAGGTCTCTGGATATTCTTTAACCGATACCAGCTACTGTACAAACTGGGTACGACAGCCTGCTGGGAAAGCTTTGGAGTGGTTTGGAGAAATATGTGGCAGTGGAAACACATATTATAGTGATAAGCTGAAAAATAAGTTCAGCGTCTCCAGAGACACATCCAGCAGCACAGTAACTCTAACAGGACAGAACCTCCAGGCTGAAGACACAGCTGTGTATTATTGTGCTCGAAGGTCACAGTGATGAATGCTAGCACCAGACCTATACAAAAACCTAACAGTAATCCTCCAATAGAATATTTGCTTAACTCTATATAAAAATCAAACACATTTCCATACTATAGTTGAAAATATCACACTTTACTTCTAACATGTGTGAGAGATGAGCGCCAATCAGATAATCTTCAATTTAATTGAAACTAATATTGAACACACTTTGAGCCACTACAGGGTAATCTAACTTGAATATTAGATGTTACAGTGGGTATGACCAGTGCTCGAAGTGGGGCGGTACTCATCGGTACGCAGTACCCTCCGGTATGCAGTACCGGCACTTCTACATTTTACTCTTAAGTGTACCTGCACTTTTTCTTACGTACCACCAGGTAGCTCAATAACACAGACAGAGAAACTGTCAGTGTCAGAGAGATTGGTAATGATCCTAACGTTATATACACTACACTACCCAGAGGGCACTACGTGACTTTAGATCTCTTGACAAATCACGTAAAGGCAAGCAGTTGGCCCACCCTATCACAAGTTCACTTCTCCACGGACGCTAGTTCGAAAAAGCTGTCTGATGCTGCTCTAAAGCATGCGCCTGCTGCCTGACAGTAACAGATTTTTCACTGCTGAAAACAAAGAAACTAAAAAGTTTCTCTAAAAATAAGTGTTTCTTTGTAAGTCTTTATGTTAGCCTGGCTTCAGAAAGGTACTAAAAGAATGCATGTTCCAGGGCCAGACACCGTCAACAGAGGTCCAAGTCCAACAGAAACATCAGGTACGATTCATGAGCTTCAAACTAACGACCCTGTAAAGTCGATTGACGCTCTAGAGCGTCAAACGCGATTATCCCACGAACCGTACAGGCTATCAACTAAAGGTACCGTTGGAAAGGGTACCGTTGGAAAGGGAAGAATTAGACGCAAATAATGAGTTGTGGCACATCTCTGTGTGTTACTCACAGCCGGAGATATCGCGCCTCATAGCCGACGATGGTCTTTCTTTTTGACTAAAAATATCACAGACAGGAAGTAGGAAGTCAAAATGACAAAATAACACATTTTTCAATAACATAGGACATCATCCTACATAAAACAACCATTTTTGGAGTTGGAATTTAGCTGGGTTTTAAAAACGTATAGAAATCTAGTTAGAAATGAGTATAGCATTTTGATGTTGACTT
>JACXGM010022383.1:0-16747 GCA_016801145.1 Umbra pygmaea | reverse complement strand
CGGTGCTTGCGTCACTCCCTTATCCCTCCTACCAGTTCCTATGGCCACTTGACCAGTGCGAATGCAAATAGCAAAACCTGTTTTTGGGGAGAGTAGTTAGTAGAACTGTTTAGAAGTGGACTGTTCCTATAACTACGTTCCTGTAACTACTTGGTCGGAAAGCGGCTAATGACGGTGCCTCCCTATCCCCAATCACATTCCGATCACAAGTGATACAGTCAGGCTAACTCCCTACATTTCATAGCTACACTGTAAAAATATCAGTGAAAAAAACAGTATAAAGCACTGGTAATTTGTTGTTAGTACTTTTTCTATTATTTTACAGATTCAAGACAATAACAGCAAGTACTTTATAAACACAGTAGATGTCCGTTAAAAGTAATATTAGCCCTGGGTTTTAACAGACATTTATTGGGTTTATAAAGTATTTTCTGTTATTGTCTTGAAGGAAATGTAGATAAAATAATAGAAAAAGTACTGGTGTATTTGTTACTGTTTTTTTAATAGACGATGTTTCACAGTGTAAGATCTGTCAAGTTGTTTGTGTCTGTGTGAGTAAAAGGAGTTTAGCTTAGATTTAATGAATAAATGAAAGAGAACTTACATGTTTGTAGAACCCTATTTTCCTGCAAACCATTTACAGTGCTCCTGTCTAATTCATCCTGTGTACATAGGGTTAGATCTCCATACAGCATGTCATAGGGTTAGATCTCCATACAGCATGTCATAGGGTTAGATCTCCATACAGCATGTCATAGGGTTAGATCTCCATACAGCCTGTGATAGGGTTAGATCTCCATACAGCATGTCATAGGGTTAGATCTTCATACAGCCTGTGATAGGGTTAGATCTCCATACAGCATGTCATAGGGTTAGATCTTCATACAGCCTGTGATAGGGTTAGATCTCCATACAGCATGTCATAGGGTTAGACTTAAAATGTGTTGGGGAAGAGGGAACAGGGTAAATATACGCAGTGTTTTTCACTTGGCAAAGCAATTTACTAGACAATGGCCGTAGTGCCCAGTAGGGGTGGAACGGTACACAGAAGTCACGGTTCGGTTCATACCTCGGTTCAGACATCACGGTTCGGTACGAGTTCGGTACAATGGAGGGAAAAGCTAAACAAAAATGCAAAACGCATTTTTTTTTTATTGTGCATGACTCAAGCTGTACCATCTAGTGTCATACAGTTTCTCCCCTGAGCTAGCACATCTGGGTGATTGCATCTGATATCCGTTAGCATGTTAGATGTATTTCCACTCACATACCCAACAGCTGCTGAACAACACTGACACACAGTCCTCATCTATCCACCACCCTATTGCCTGTACTACTGTAACCGATATATACAATCTATGACTTTAACTGACTGGGAAACAGAAGTTTTCCCAAACTTGTGATCTTCGAGGTCGGCGGGTCCTCTAACTCTTGTGGGTCACCACCAATACTCGTCTTTAGTGCTGACTCACTCACCGGACTGTCGATCTGACAAAAAAACTGCATACATACAGTAGGTGGAGTTCGCTACCCAGCTTCAGAGCTAAGGCGGGGCTACAGATTAGGTGTCCATAAACAACTTGCGTATCTAATGGTAGTTCGGCATTACATTAATTAATTTGCATGTGAGATTAAATTTTTTTTTATACTGTGTATTCTCCATTTAAATTCATGCACAGAACCGTGACGCCTGTACTGTTTCGGTTCAATATGAATACATGTACCGTTCCACCCCAAGTGCCCAGGGGCCTCATGTATAAACGTTGCGTATGCATGAAAAGCTTGCGTACGCTGGTTTTTACGCACACAGTGTGATGTATAAAATGTTCCTTGATGTGAGAATGCGTGAGCCATCACAGAAACTATTGAGCAGACGTGAGAATGTGCGGGCTATCCGTAAAGTCTTTTCTGGCTCCGTAACATGGTCAAATTCTGAAAAGTGCCATAACTCAGCAAACTTTTCCACTACAGTTACTTTCAAATGTCTATGACGTTGACTATTCAAAAAACTTAATTACATCTGCCAATAAAAGTTTGATCATTGATGTGGATGATTCACATCAAAATGCCAAAACCCAAACGGGAAATGTTAAAGTTTAATCCGCCACCACTTAATAACTTCTGTTAAACTTGAGGGTGTCAAACAAATGACAAAATCACTCAAGAAATGCATGTCACCCTCAGTATATGGTTAATGTTGCACGCAGGACGGATTACTTACCACAGAGGAAATATATGCTCGCTGTGCAACTACAAGATTGGCATGGGAAAATGCAATTGTCTCTGTAAGCCCGACTCTGGCATCCATAACGCACAGGAGGCACGATGCACCGATCCACCTCCCAAGGATGAAACGCAGTAACAGGTGGGCAAAATTACTCATATGTGATGCTCAATTGATCCCATGGATTGTGTAAATAAGTGAACAAGGTGTGGGATATTATGTGTAGCCTATAAAAGATGATGCCTATACTTGATGCACAATGGCTGCTCCGGCCAGGAGCATATCTAAAAATATGTTTGGGACGGTTGATAACCAACTTTGGGATGCTTACAGGACAATGCCCAGTAAAACATAACTTGCATAAAACACTGGTTACTAATGTATATGTTTAAACACAAGGCTGATGAAGCAGTTCATAATTCATCTTCAAAGGCAATAAAATATTAATAGGAGTTGACAAATCGTGTGTATTAACTCAAATATTATTAGGAGTTAATAGGACATGACAATCGAAGCAATATTTTCGCTTCTCCACATCGGGAGAACACCAATGAGATTGATATACTCCCGAAGAGCCACATTCTCAAATGCGCATCTGATGCGAACAGTTTTTGTTATATGTAAGAAATTAATATTTATCAAAATTTATGGGAGGAGGCAAGGTGGGTCAGTGGCTAGTTCACCTGTGGTCAATGTCACATTGATTTTGATTTATAAAGGAAAGGTGCGCAGGACATGGCGTACGACTGGTTTTATACATGTGAATATTTCTGTGCGTAGGCACTTTTCCAGTTTTGGGCGTACGCCATCTTCTGGTATGTAACGTTACGTCCCTCTCGCTCTCTCTGTATCTGCCTTATTGTTTCAGTTCAGACACAGGTGGAGCTGATTGGGTCGTTAGGAAACAAGTGCCACCTGGGTTGGTTCTGCCTGCTCAGGGGTTAAAAGCTTCAGCTGTCTCTACCTGACTCTCTCTCTGCTCTCAGCACATATTGGTTTGCTGTGGTTTGACAAACATATTGATATACATATTGAGCACACTTAACAACACTTACACCTTACAGGCTACCTTGCATCCAAACACTGGAACTACACCCTCATATCCACCATCATCACCTCATGATTTATATTTGTTTGTCTTTGACTAATTTAGTTTAATTAATAAACTTAGAGCTATACTATACCTCTGTCAATGTGTGGACTCCCTTGTTTGTCACTCTCCATGAGCCGGGTTGTGACAGTAAGCTGCGCAATCTTTTATACATGAGGCCCCAAATCAATTGGGCTTCTCCAAGAGGCATTTACCCTAAAATCACAAAATGTCATGCATGTTTCTTATACTTTTATGTCCGATGTTATAAGTTTACATGTGCTACTTAAAGGTGCTATTTGAAGAATTTGAGCCATAACAACGGAACTATGTTCTCTTTCAAGTGACCAGCTTACAAAAGTAAGCTACAGTGGGGAGAACATTAATTTGATACACTCCCGATTTTACAGGTTTTCCTACTCACAAAGCATGTAGAGGTCTGTAATTTTCATCATAGCTACACTTCAACTGTGAGAGACGGAATCTAAAACAAAAATCCAGAATATCACATTGTATGATTTATAAATAATTATTTAGCATTTGATTGCATATAAAAACATAATTTCCCTACACTATGCAGTGCTTTGTTACACAAAAAAGAACAGCCTAATTTGTTTAAAGATGTATCGACACGTGCCCTTTGCACCATTCTTCCCGTTCTCATTGTAATTTCTGTTCAAATGGCAAAATATGCACTGCATAGTGTATAAAATAGTTGTATCTAAAATGCTTTTTCTGATTTGAAAAAATATCATGACATAGCCTACATGTTCAGTTTTTGGAATATGTTCACTAAAAGAAAAAGTAGTATTGTGTTCACTCCACAACATTGTAAACAATTCTTGGAATAGCAAATATAAGTTCAATTTACTTTGCTTTTTAAAAATGCATCTATTTTCCTAGGTAAGTAAACCTTATTCAAAATAAGTGTTTAATTAATTAATGTTAATACTTAAAAAAAAAACTGGAGCAGACAGGCAGTGTTATCTGTGTGTCCCAATCATGGTGCATTATCAATCTGTTATACTATTGATTGGTAACACATTGATGGAACTGGGTGTACTCATTATTCGATCCACTATACAAATGTGATCCATTATATGATATGGAGGGTACTGTTTCCATGTACAGATTGTATATAGGTTGTTCCCTTCTGTCACCCTTATATCTATTGTTTACATATTTTTATACTCCATTGCTTTTTTTCTCTTTTACTATCATAAAGTAACTGCATTGCTGACCTGTAGCATAAAATGTTCACTCTACCTGTAATTAAATATGCGTCTGCTGTACATGTGACAAATAACTGAACTTGCAATTGAACATGAAATTTGAAAATGGTATTCCGAGAGAAAATGGGAAGAAACATTGTAACCATAAGCAATAAGATAATTTAAAAAGTGAAATATAGGTAAGCTAAACAAGTTGCTAGACAACCTTTTTATTGTGTTTTTGCTACAGTTTGTATTTGTAAATATGGATATGAAAATACTTGTGTGGACTATGCAGAGCTTCTGAACATTTTATTTTTGATGCATTTCAAACCATACTAGATTCCAATTTAAACACTTAAAAAAATATGTTGATTTCCCCCCTTTTTATTGCAATACTTTTTATTTATTAAAATGTGGTCACAGGCAATGAACATTTGCAAATCCCTGTCTTAGTGTGATAATAAATCACTTGAGTCTGACAAAGTAGGAAAAAACAACACACTTTTTTAGTCTGAGTATAATGTTTCCAATCAGCAATATCATTAGGTCTTTGATCTTTCATTAAATCCAATCAGATAGCCTAATCAAGTATAATGCATGTGATTCCCTTGTCTGTGGAGATTTGTTCTATTTGCTCTGGAAAACATCTGTCAGAGATGTTCACTACTATTCTAGCCCAGGGCTGCTCAGCTGAAAACGCACATATAAAAAGTTGTTTTGTTAAGGTCAATACGCATAAGGTTACCAGACTTCCCTATTTTCCAGAGACAGTCCCCATTTTAGTAACAAGCGATGTTCTTTGAAAAGTGCCTGGTTAGGCAAGAAACAAGTGATTCTGAATTGATGCCAAAAATGATATTGACAAAAATCAGATGGTATAATCAAAACTGCATTAAAAAAGACCCCTGTAAATTCCCACTGACCCTTCATGAGGAAGTCTGATCAGAGAACTGCATCAACAACCATATGGAAAAGGTGTTTAATACTGCAACACATTTGGCTCCTAGATGTTTCTCAGCAGGTCTGGTGTTTGCCTTCGATGGCCTCATGTGGCAGTGATGCCTGCACAAAAAATGAATACCTTGCAGCAATTTTGGATGATACCCATCAATATATTTTTACATTATTATTTCAGACTAGTCCGAGTTATTGTGAAGTAAATTCGCTATCTAGTTTATTCATCACTCACAAACAGGCCTAGATGCCTGCATGTTTTCAGTTGAAAAATAAAAGTACCTGCCAAGCACTTGTAATACTCTTTTTCTCTCCTGCATTCACTAACCATCAAGGCACACCAAACGAATATGGAACATGAAAAAATACATCATAGGCTAATAATAAATGAACACTAGCTATAAAGTTGCCTAAGACTACCTGGCAGAAAAATAACATGAATATTTTACAGTCCTATAAATTTATGATCTTAACAACGTGAATGGAATCATGGAATCCAGGCATTGAAACACAATTCAGCAAAAATACAACTTTGTGTAGGCTAACCAATTAGGCTATTACAGCAGCAATTATAACCAAATGAAGAGTGACATTTAAAATATAGATATAATATAAAAAAGCTAACACATGAATGAAAGGAAGGAAAAAGATAATCTAACAGGCATTTTAACTGAACCAATGCTACTAACTACAGTAGTATGGTATTCATACTAGCATGGTATTAAAAACAAGTTTTACATACAGTTACTACCCTTGGTGTCTCTGATATTAGCAGTTTCTCTGTGAAGGAGTCTGATATATAAACTGTCCACTGAGTTCTTGAATCAAGGTAGTTAGGTTTCTGCAAGACATCCTTATATACAAAAATTAACCAGTGACTCCAACTTCTATCCTAGCCTCCTGAAGTTAATATAAAATGGTAGTAAAGCGTAACACTGCATAATACACTGCATCCAAATATTAATTATGATTTTGAACCATACATATATAGCATATTACCATAATGAAGCACTGAAATTAATATGGCCTGTACAATTTCCTTTCTATGCTATGATGACAAACAATATTTCCTATAAAGAAATACAATTTTTAATTTCAGTTTCTTTACCAGCTCAGTGATGTTTTTTAAAAGAGACATAATTATAACTAAATTCCGAGGTATTTGTAGGCAGGCACAAATTCTAAGCCAGAGTCTTCAATGGTAGTAATGTAGACTGTCCAATTGTAGACACTTAGAGAATGAAAATAGCAAACTATAGGGCTGTATCGGTACACAGGTAAGTAACCGTACCATATGGTATGGGGTGCTTTTCGCGGGTCGAACATAAACCTGAATACATGGAACATTCAATTATAATGAATGTATATTAACCAGTGCCAGTAGGATATTATTTTATCAAACTAAATGTTGTAAAATGTACTGATAACATTGATCATAAATGGCAATGGGCCTGTGGCACAAAACAGTGCATTTCATACTAAATTGTATACTATGTGGTTTATACATTTTCCGTTTTGTTGTAGGGTGTATTTTCTTGGATGTGCCCCAATAGAACTTTGGAGGTAAAATCACCACTGGCACTAGTTATGCTATAGTTTAATTTATTTATTCATTTATTTTTGATAGTTCTGTTCTCTTTGGTTTCTGTTACTGTTCAGTGTCCTTTGGGTTCCTGAAAGGCACTTTAAAATCCAATTTAAAATGCAACATACAGATTAAATGACAATGATTTCCTACCCAGTGTGTGTTGTCTCAATTGAACATAATTTGAGTGAATGGACTGCAAACAACCAGGAAATGACACAAGGTTTTCGCTTTCCCATGACTGCTCATGTTCGTACAATGAGAGATAATTCCGTACCTTAATGATATCGGTGGACGAGAAAGGAGATTGCAGCTTCTCCATTTGAGCAATACAAATTCAGCATTTATAGTGAACAGGCATAAATGTTGTGAAATGTTATCATTAAACTATTTCTGCAGTTGAAAATATCTAAAATGATATCTTTTTATCTAAAATAATATATAAACTTCAAAGTGCTGATGTGGAAACATGGCTTTCGAGTTATTTAGCTAGCTAGTTAGCATGCAGCCTTAACCATAAACAACAATCATTTTTCTGATGTTTCACTCATCTCAACATCATTAATTTTCATCAAAGATACATTTCTATTTAACAGTTCACAGCCACAATGGGTTCTAAAAGGCTAAAATTAATAACTGACCAATTAGGGTAATTAAGACTTATGGTTTTCAAAAGGTTCTCTAAATGTCCATGGTGGAGAAAACTCCTGAACCTAAATACCAAAGCATAAGTACACTGTGATAGCAGCAGCAAGTTGATGTTAATTGAGGGTTATATACATCAGGGTAATGCAGTGTTTCCTACAGGGTTCTACGTTAGCAGTGTTCTACGTTACACAAACCACTGATATAAAACCCTGTTTTATATATTACCCAAACCTTGTGACCAGAGCGAATACACCACAGATGGAACAAACATTTTACCTGTCCCTTGGCCAGGGGTTACCATGGTAACAAAACAAAGCAGCTGCCTTGACACTTTTCTTCTCTACCAGAGCAACTCACTAGCCTGAATCTGACTTCTTTGCTAGCAATTGCTGTTCAAACTCAAACTAAGGCAAGATATGTAAAGAAAACTATGTAAATAACAAAGAAAAGGACTGTGAACACACATTGAACCTCAGATGCATGACAACATCAAAAGTGAATGAGGACAATAACACAGTTTAACTCCGACTGCACGCTTGCACTACAGCAAAAATAATATGATTGTTTTGCCTTGGCGGCACTGGGTAGTATAAACACAAGGTAGTGCAGATGGGTAATACAAATTAGCTGCAGATGATGTAATAAGTGTTAAAGTATATTATGTGTGTACCTGTTGTGTGTTTATATTTGGGTGTTGGAGTGTAAGTACAGTATGTGTGAGTGGGCATAGTCTAGTGTTTGTGCACAATGTATAGTCAGTAGTAAAAATGTCTGGCATGAAATAGAGCAGCTTTACTGAAATGTGATAATTTAAACGAAAATGTATCCTTTACATCCAGTCCTGAGCCAGGACGTATGACAAACACAAGACAACCAATTAGTAATTGTCAAATATTTTTTAAAGCATTTACTCATCAAATAAATGTACATATGTGTATAAGGAGCAAAGACTTTAATGTACCATTAACTGCGATTTGGCTTACTTAGATACAGTTGTGTTTGTAAAGTAGCTAGCTTATTTTATTCTAATCTAGGTCAGAGGTAAGGGATGTTGTCGGAAAGTGTTCCAAATGTCGTTGTGTTCTTGGGCAAGGCACTTCAACCTAAGTTGCTCCAGGGGGATGTACTTACTGTACTTACTATAAATACTGCTAAATGACTAAAATATCAAATTTAATATTTCATCACTATAAAGTTTTAATGAAGAAGCAACTGGCTTGTTCTTTGTCCATGCAGTTTTAAGACAGGGAATAGGACTTTCCACTGAGACAAACACCTCATCTGTGGGAGGATGAGAACATGAATGTGATTGGCTGAATGTATGGAAGGAAAAGGAAGTCTTCTGCCTGTAACAGTCCCCGCACTTTTGTTTGAGTGTATTAAAACATGGCGTCATTGTCACCTCACAGGAAACATAAAGGATTTCTGTAATCCTTGGCTCAGACAGGACGGGACACAGCATTAGATCACGATAAGATTGTGGGAGCAACAAGAGAGTGTTAGAGAGGGAGAAATAGAGAGAGACAGGGAGAAGGAAAAGAAACAGAGGCAAGGTGACAAGAGAAGATAGGGATGGAGAGAAAGGGAGGGACGAAGGGAAAGAGAAAGAAAAGAGGAGAAGAGGAGCACGGCTCAACACGTTAGTGAGATAATTGTGATCGGCGACAGCAGTCGGCTCTGATGAGTGTCACTGACAGCCTTGCATTTCAGTGGGAGGGAGCCGGCATTGGCCCCTCCACTCTTTATTATTAGTATTTGTATTATCTTTTCTCAGAATCTTATCAGGACTGGCTTACTGGCTACCGGCAAATATTTCTCTCATTCCCTTAAACTGTCTTTCTTGTTTGGCTCCAACAACACACATACACAGTGTAGCGCAGTGTCAGATAGCTACCATGGGTAAGCACATACAAACACGATGTGAGGGTGTTGGAAGTGGAGGTGCTTCTGTTGTGGTTAGAGTGTGCTGTTTATAAGGGTGTGGTGAGGACGAGGGTGTCACATTCGCACACGAACAACGTAGGCACGCACACACCGGGAGGTGGTGGGGGGGGGGGTGATACATTACCTCCAGTGGCTTCAGGGAGGAAGATGGTGGTGGGAGTGGTGGTGGTTGCTGTAGTGGGTATAGGGGTGGTGGTGGGTGCATCTGGATGAAGAAAACAAATACATGACAGACAGGGAAAATAATGAGTAAAACATAAAAACAAAACACAATGAAACACACTTGGGTTCAAATACTATTTCAAATGTTTAATATACTTTTAGTGTGCTATATAGTATGCCTGGAGTACCAGATGGAGTTGTAGTTTTGGGACAACTGTATCATTTCATAAAGCCTGGCCACCTTAGCCAAGCATGGATTATGTATTTTAAATAATTTAAAATAATAAATAAATAATTTTTTAATCTCTAAGGGTCATGGACCATTAACTTTTAACGACGGGATTCATTTCAGCTATATATTTATACATATTCCGGTTCATAAAATATATCCTATGTTTCAATACAGTAAAGATAAACAGGATAAAACAATAGGTTTTCATCAACACAAGTGTTTGAGACACAAGTAAAAACTCCATGGTGATGACAATTTAAGGAGATGGTCAATGACAACCCCTCTTGCTTGTAAAAAATAGACAAGGATTAAAGAACAATAGAGAAAAAGTCAAGCCCCTCAGGAAATTTCACTGTGTGACACAGTACCTCATTTATGAAGTAAATCAGATGAAAAATAAGACCAGAGCATAGTAGGACTTTACGTTGAGGGATTGGCTCACTTATATGGAGGACCAAGCATGACAACATAATAAATAAATATATAAATAAATAAATGCTCAAAAAATAAATAAGCATACAATTAATTGCACAATAAATACAGTAAATAAATAAATCTAGGCAGTAATTAAATTATACAATGAGACATAAATGTATACATCTCTTTTAATTAGCTTCTTTATTTATTCACCTTTGTAATAATTACCTTATTTATTTATTGTCCGTTCAACTATTTTTTATTTATTTATGACTTATTTTTTAAATGTATGTCTGTTTTATTCTTCCTTTGTATTTTTTACACTATTTATTTCTTCAACGCTATTTATTTCTACCTGTCATATTTACATTTCTGTATGCATTTCTGCCTCATTATGTAAATGAGAAGGGACTGTGTCTTAAGGGGAAAACTTCTGCCTATTGGTTGGTTAGCAGTATAGTGCATCGTTCGAAACTACATGCTACCGATGAGGTTATAAGTAGTGATGGCAGTTTGACACTGAAGTTTCGAGACGTGATTCAAACCAATAACTACAATTCCATTTAAACCACTGCTCCGAATGTTGCTTTGGTACAGAAAAATCACGTATGGAATAAAAACTTTAATGCACAACATTGCGTTTGGTTCGTAGTAGCCTCTACGGTGACACAGATTAGTTTTTGTTCGTATCGATTTATTTTTATTACTATGGAAGCATCTAGGAAGAGAGGTCGTTATAACTTTATTCTGATCGCTCCTGATGAGGCTGGTTTTTCATAGTTTATAGGAAGCGGCCCATCTTCTCAACACGGCTGCAACGTTAATCACACACATAGCGTTCTAATTCCTCCAGTCTATTGGCAGCTTCCATTAAGAGGTTGGAAACTGAACGTCTGTCTGCCGAGTTCGCAATTGCTAAACAATGATTTTTGATGGGGAAAAGCCATGTAGATTCGACTGATGCAGTATAATGCTAACCAACCAATGGGCAGACGTTTCCCCCCTAAGACACAGCCCCTTCTCATTTGCATAATGAGGCAGAAATGCATACAGAAATGTAAATATGACAGGAAGAAATAAATAGGGTTAAAAAAATACAAAGGAAGAATAAAACAGATAAAAATATTATAATATACACATAAATACATACATTTAAAAAATAAGTCATAAATAAATACAGTTGAAAATTATAACGGACAATAAATAAATAAGGTAATTATTACAAAGGTGAATGAATAAAGAAGCTAATTAAAAGAGATATATACATTAATGTCTCACTGTATAATTTAATTACTGCCTAGATTTATTTATTTACTGTATTTATTGTTCAATTAATTGTATGCTTATTTATTTTTTTAGCATTTATTTATTTATATATGTATTTCTTATTTTGCAAGACTTGGTCCTCCATACACTTAGCCTTTTCTAAAAACTTCTAAAATATACTTCCCTGTCATGGGGATGTAAAAGGGCCTTTACACTGCCTTTTGTCGACAGCTTCAATAATCTTTATGTATTACAAACATCAACTTTACATTACGTAATTTAATGCTTTTAAAGATGCATGGCTAGCATGTAATGCACTAGAGATTGAGCTGCACATGGAATGTGTTAATAAATCTGTTTTACAGACATACTGTTAGAATTATTTATATAAAATTAAACATATCCTAGGTTGAAATGGGGACAACAAACAAGAGAAACAAAACCATTTTTTTTAACAAAACAAGATGAACATGACAAGGGATGAAAATGTCCCAGAACATCAACCATCAAACAAACATTGGTGCAATGTGATGTCAGAAAGATGGAGGGGCGTCAGCAAGCACACTCATCTCAAAGTCACCACCCCTAGTCGCATTTTTATTTCACTTCATAGGTGGACATTTAAAGTGACATTCTCTCAGAGTCGGAGCGGTGGTGTTGCATAGATAAGATCCTTGTGCTTGTCACTTGGCATGCTGCTCAGTCTGCCTGAGACGATCCCGGAGAAAACGTTAAGTGTTAAGTGTTAAAGGACTGCAGAGGGTGATTGGTTGTGGAGACTTTTTCTGAGGATGAGAGACGACAACCAAACAGGTTAATGAAATGAGGGGAAATTGAGAATGTGGAAAGTGAGAAAGCGGGACGGAGTGAGTGCCGAATAGAGAGGGGGAGCAAAAATAATTCTCTGTTGTGCTAACAGGCATGAGAAGAGACACGCCCGCTGCTTCACAACTGTTTGCCTGTCTGTCCCCATCCAGACAGACAGAGACCACTGTGTTAACATCTGTGGAGGTCATGGGACATTGGCAGAACATTCCTTCTTCACCTCTCTACTATCCTTGTTGTCTGAGTTCCATCAAAACATGACAGCACTTTCTAATAATGCAATGTGGAGGTCTGGATGGCGGGAACGGTACATCAGAAAGACTGCTGAAAATGTAACTAAAGCATTTATCCAGTAGCTTATTCCTAAACTGAATTTTTACATTTCACAAATGTTATATTATGTGGAATGGATAGATAGCTAGATGTTAACATGCTAGACAGACAGGGAGGTCAACAGTGGACATGAAGGAGGGTTGAGTTTAAATCCAGTCCCTGGATAGAAGTGTTGCCTGGATGCCTGGCAAACGTAGTGTACTATAAATGAAATATCCTGCTGTTAGGAAACAAGTCCTAACCAGGACACATCTTATACTATCCTACTGCACTTATGCTATTGTGAATAAAAAGTTGTGACTTAAGAGACTGGCATACCCATAAATCTAATCCTAACTGTAACAAATGTGATTTGCTAGTGCCACATCGATCTAGTCAGACTAAAAAGTACATTCTTATATTTTATTATTATGTGACACATGAAATCACATCACAGTGGGGAGCATTCCATCTTTTTTACATTTACAACAAGCAGTGGCCATCGTGCGATGCATCCAAGGGTCACATTACCTCTTGGTCCAGGATCCAGTTTACCATATATCCGTAGCACTTTTCCACTCTCCAGGAGAGTATGAGTGGACAAGTTTGGTGACATATTTCTCAGAGGGAGAGGTACTTGAAGAGATTTGTATGTTTGGCATGTCAATAAAGTACTTTTATGGATCATGGGTTGTCAGAGCTAAGTTGTTAGCTGTCCCAAACTTCCCGTGATTCACGAGGCGTGCATTGACAGGGCAGTTGCTTTCTCGCGGTTTCTCGGAACAGTGCACCTATGTTGATTACCTTTGCCAAAGGTGAGACGGGGAGATTGAGAACTTGTGGCACGATACGTTTCTACATTGACGGAGGTAGTCAGCTGGCCATTAATAAATGAAAAATGGATTGATTAAGTGTTTGATTATATTTAATCATCTTGTCAGCATAAAGGGGTATATTTTTAAACTATACTGAATTTCAGTGCATTTCATAGAAGAATTTGTTACTCTATTTGGCTGCCGGAGGCAATTCTTATACACTGGGAGCTGACAATATCAAGCTTGGCGGTGGCGCTACTTAATTGGTTTTATGCCGTAATGAACTGTGAGGGCTCAGCAGATGTTTGGGATCATCGGTGTCAATAGCTCATTAAAAAACTTGGCAGTGATAATGGGATCTATACTTTCTCTGTTTCCCACCCTCCAAAAAGCATAGAGGTTTCCTAAAAAGCAGCAGTCCATTTTGCCCACTATTCCAGTGGTGTTGTATAAAAGGCAGGGGATTGAAGCTTATTGAGGTTTAGATATGGGGAGCTGTGAGTGAGTTCCTCTTTTGAGTCGGGCAGATTGGTTACCAGTGCAGATTATGAATCAGCTTCCTGGCGCAGAGGGCCTGGAGTACTAGAACAGTCTGACAGACACTGAGAACATCGTTCTCTTCTCAAGGTAAGCGCTAACAAAGTCCAGAGATGGTAAGATAGTTATCCTCTTAAACAGCTGAGTTTAAAGACATCTCTGAAAATTAACAGTGGATAAGAAGACACAGCTGTTAATTTTTAAATACAAGCCAATTGTTTGGTCAGCTATTCATAACAGAACGAAACACGTAAACGTGCAGAAAATAATCCGGTCAAATCTCCCAAATTGTTTTCTCCCTCTCCAAGGGCAGTATATGTCTGGGAATTCCAAACATGATCTTTCTTATCCTATACAATCACCATACTAGTTTACCCCCTGTAGTTTCCCATGTCCAAAGGCAACCACGGGTTGTAGTGGATAAATAAAAGTTTCACATCTATTACAAATAGGCCGGTCAATAAAAGTAAAAGAGTACAGCTCCTGTTTGGAATAAAATCAATTTCTTACTCCATATGACTTGAACATTAAAAGAAAGTTATACAATATGAATGAACCTACACTACCGCACAATAACAATAAATAAAGTAGACCCATCTCCAATTGCTAAATGCTAACTGGAGGTGGTTAACTCCAATTCATAGCTAATGAACAGCAGAGGGAATGACCCCGAAAGGTAAGTCTAAGCACTGTTGCCAACACAGCAATGGGACAGTGCCCAGCACTCACCGCACAAACAATTAGGCGCACACCCACCTATCCCAAATCTGCCAGCGACATGACAAACGAGATTGATGGGGGTCCATCTTCTCCTAATTAGGATAAGTTGAAGAGAAAAAGCAGAGGAGATGAAAACAATTATCTGGCTGGCAACTGCACCTAAAGTACCCCTGCAGCAAATGGTTATCTTAAGCAATCAAGTAGCGGACAATTGCGTGTTAATACACGTAGTGTCGGGTTACGAGAGGGAATGTCCCTTGTTGCGCTCACTCATGTGCTTTGAATCGCATGCTATCGTATTTTTACGTAATTGTGTTCATTTTTGTTGCAGAAAGAGACTGTCTCAGGGACCCCTTCTCAAATTAGTCACATTCGATTGGCTGAATCAACGAGGCTAGCTTCGTGAGAGTTTTCATAATTATGCAGTTTTCAACCATAAACCTGGAGAGTAGCTCTCAGCTGAGATGATTTTTTTTTACTTTGTTTCTGCGTGTCACAGTAGCCGATAGCCATGTCAGACATGATCTTATAGTCTCCCATTGATCTCAGGCTTTCTGCCTTGTAAATTGAAACGCCAGCTAAGGCCCTAACCAGCAGGAAATATTAGACCCTAGAATCTAATGAAAGACCACAAGACACTGGTTATGGGCGTTGGAGGAGGGTGTCAAGATGAGAAAATGTACGGCTTCATTATAATGGCTGGCTGATGGGATTGGGTCTGGTTGTGGCAGGACTGCACATGTTGTTTCCCTGCTGCTGCTGTCCTGTAGATTGTCTCCAGTTAAGCTCCCTGATCGTGAGTTACATCTGATGCGTGGCGAACAAGATGCTGCCTTACCTTGCATGGCTGCCTCTCGAGACTAAATGACTGTAAAACATGTGTCGTCGCCGGGTTGCAAACAAATATATTTCCCTATTCTGAGTCGGGCTGTGTAATCGGAAAAGATGAATCTTTATGTTTGCCGGTATTTGTTTATGTCTTTCATTTTCTAAGGCAGCCTGCAGATCAGGGAAGGTCAACTGGACCCATGAGAGGTTTGAGTTAGTGTATATTATTATTATTATTATTATTCTGCAATTGTATGCACACATTTATCTGCAATACATAGGTAGGTAATTGAAACAATTACATTAACAGTAACACATACAGACATGTTGAACAGTAAGGAAACTCAAAAAGTCAAGCGACAGACAGACAGACGCAATAGAAAAAGAAGCAACCAAATATTGTTAAAATATAGACTAATCACACAACTTTACATGTTACAGAAAATAAAGTATATGGCAAAAAAGTTAATTAATATGAATTGGCTACATTAGAACTATGCTTTAAGGAGAAAATGTGACATTATTTCAGTGATGAGGGCCTGTTGATGGCAACTGCTTTATTTAAATTTAGAACACAGCCCCATTAATCATTTGCCTCTATCTTCGACATTTGATTCAATTAAGCAGTTTGCCACTGACATGGAGTGATTTTAGCAAGTTACAGTACAACATATTCATATTAATGAAATATGACATTACAGCTATATACAGTGGTGCTTGAAAGTTTGTGAACCTTTCAGAATGTTCAAACGTTTTGCATAAGCACAACCTATAACATCATCAGATTTGTTCATGTAATGTTCAAAAGACAGTATCAGAGCATTTGATATCTCATCTCAACCAACCCTTCTGTCTACATTCCATGCATTTTGACTTACATGTTATTTGTGTATAGGGTTCTACTTTTAGGACTTCTGTTTTAGGTCATAATGTTTTAGGTCATAATGTTTTAGGTCATAATGTTTTAGGTCATA
>JACXGM010022382.1:0-11019 GCA_016801145.1 Umbra pygmaea | reverse complement strand
GAATAGGACTCCAACGACTCTCCAACTTCTGTTTCCCTTTCAATCCGAACGTTCCTTAGCAACACTCTGTCGCCAACATCCAGTGTCTGGAATCCCACTCGCTTATCATAGGACCTCTTGTTTCTCTGATGTGTCTTGTAGGCCGCTTCAGAGGCAAGCTTGTAAGCTCTTTGCAGCTCGTCTTTTAACTTGGCTACATAGCGTGAATGGCCACTATCAGCTTGGCCATCAGGAGAGGTTCCAAAGCACAAGTCTATTGGAAACCTTGCTTCTCTGCCAAACATAAAAAAATAGGGTGAGTACCCCGTAGCATCACATTTGGTACTGTTGTAGGTGTGAACCAAGTAGCCAACGTGTTTGCTCCAGTGACGTTTCCTCTCACAGCCCAGGGTTCCCATCATGGAAAGAAGAATCTCTCAGGCTCTGGATCTCATTGCGGGTGATAAGGAATGGTCCGTGATTTTCGGATCCCCAAAGAGCTCTTTGATTAACTGACTTTCAAAGTCTCGTCCCTGATCTGAGTGGATTCTAGCTGGCATACCATAATACAGGAAATACTTGCGCTTTCTGGTTTTGTGAGGGGAAAGCCTGAGCATAACGGGTGAAATGATCCGTGACCACTAACACATTGGTGATGCCTGCGGAATCTGGCTCCATGGACAGAAAATCGATGCATACCAGATCCATCGGTCCATTGCTTGAAATGTGATGTAAAGGCGCTACCCTATGACAAGGGGTCTTCTACGTGACACACTCTCCACAGTTCTTTATGTACTGCACAACATGCCAGTTTTGGCCAAAAGAACCTGATTCTCAACAAGTCTGTCGTTCTTTCAATACCTAGGTGTCCAAGATCATCATGGGTGGCCTTCAGCACCACTTCTCTGAACTCGCTTGGCAAGACAAGTTGAGTGAGCTCTTCTCCGGAGGGCCGCTTGCTTAAGCAATGGAGTAGCCCAACTTTCTTCAGTTTCCCCATCTCTTTTTTAAGACGAGAGAACTCTGCACAGGATCCATTCTCTTCCGGCCATTTGCCATGTTTAACAGATGTTTGCTGCATCACCCTCCTGAGCTTCAATTAGCTCCTGTTTTGACATCTGTCCCAATAAGTTCAACTCCTGTTGAGTTGGGAATGCATAAATATCAAGCACACAATCCAGCAAAACTCCCAAATGATCTACATACCTCGATGAACTTCCCGCCGAACCAAGGATACAGATTCGTTTGCAAATGGATCTCACACCTGACTGGAGTATGGTCTCCCATTCCTCAGAACTCTCATCAGGCATATTCCTGGAGAGCAGGTCAGCATCTATGTTGTGTCTGCCTGGTCGGTACTTGACATCGAAGTCATAGTTGAATAAGGCAGAGAGCCATCTGTGCCCCACAGCACTGAGCTTGGCGGTTGATAAGACATATGTAAACGGGATATTGTCTGTAAGTACAGCAAATCGGACCCCATACAAATATTCATGGAATTTATCCACCACTGCCCACTTAAGGGCCAGAAATATCAGCTGGTGAACATGGTAGTTCTTCTTTTGGGTACTCCCTTGGGGGAGTGGAGGACTGGTTTGGAAGCCTCCATGGTTGAAACCGCAACTGTAGTGTCTTGCTCTGGCACCTTGTTGCTAGTTTTCTGTTTTAGCTGTTTCAATTGTTTTTTCAATTTAGCCAGTTTGGCATCTTGCCGGTTCTCAGAGCCAGGCGGTGCACTAATGGTTTTAGCCTCCATGTAATCCTCTTTGACTTGAGCAGATTTGGTCACTACAGGTGCAACCATTGACTTTTTTATTTCAGCCTTTAAATTCTGGATCTCAGCTTGCTGTGTATCCGTTTCTGCATTAGCATGCACTGGATGTGCTGAGGCACTGAGCTTCTTTCTAGAATCTCAGTCAACAGCTGCAGGAAATTTAGAGGTGCAGCCTTCCTTTCTCTCAAACGCAGCTGGATCAGCATCAGGTCTGTTGCTCGATCCCGGCTCGATCCTTGCAGCTAGCAGGAAGGTCATCTCTTTGAATCACTTTAGCTAGAGACCTCTCTAGACATAGAAAGAAATCTGATAGTTTTTGTCCTTTTTGCTGTTGCATCAATCAATAAGCAAAGTAGAGATCATCACCGGACTCAGCACATCCAAAAGCACTTTCCAGGGCTTCGAAACACTCTTTCGGGCTGGCGTCCGTATTGGTGTGCCGCACTGCTTTCACAATCTCTAGTGTGGGCCCCTTTAAACTTTAAAAGTTTTTTCTCTATCAGAGCATTCAGTCTCCTCCACCATAAGCCATGCTTGCTCTAGCCAATGATCAAATGGTTCCTCACCTGGCGACATTGGTAGGACACCCGAAAACATGTCTAGTCGACCATAGTTCCCTCCTTCAGCTGATTTGGTAGTCTTTTCCAACAAATATCTGACAGCGCGAAGGATGGATTCGGTGGAGCTAATAGGTGGGGGTGTACTGGTGAATAATAATTTGAGATCCTCCATGGTTTTCCCTTCAGCATGCAGCAACCCTTTTAGTTTACTATTAAACTTTTCAGGGGCTGTCTGTGCCTCTCCTATGATAAAAAAGGCCATGCCTCTCTACCATCAATAGGCACCTATTAAGAGAAACATTCTTTTCATGCACAATCTATTTACTCTCACACACTTTTGGTTTCTTTTAAGTTGTTTATCAAATATGTTTTATCCCAGTGTCACGTTGTTAGTTGAGGATGGAGAGAAGACCCAGGCAGGCAGATGGCGGATGAAACAAGGTTGATTTATTATGACAATCCCAGGAAACATGTACAAATGTTAGGCTGCAGGGTATGCCTTTTAGCGAGGTACACAACTACCTATGTAAATCCTACATGCTCTTTCTCCAGCTGCACGGAACGCTTACAACAAATATAACAAGGACCATAGGGCCTACGAACTAAACCAGGACTCACTTTTCACAACCTGACAGACGTTGCTCCTGTAATGTCTTCTGCAACAAACGTAACACTGTAACAATGAACCACGCCTTCCTCTCGTTCACCTGGACTAATATAGGGAACGAGCAACCAGCTGAAAGTGTTTAAGTAATTAGATCCACTCAGTCCCCAATCAGTACCAGGTGAAAGAGAGGAAGGCGCCACCCAGCACACATAATATTATCAACATTAAATTCAATATAACATAAAACAGTACATAAGTACTGGCATTCAAAACACAAAAGATATCCACAATAAATTGAAAGACCTATAAACGTATATTGAGTCCATGATCTCAGTTCATGTGTTAACGCCAGCCCTCCCTGGGCTGGTCGTTACACCCAGATTGCCCTAATTTTAAATGTTAACTTGGATTTCTCTTTTAAAGTACACACATGAAATGTTTTTCTAACCTACCTTTGATTTCACCCTTCTTTAATTATAATGAGAATGGTTAACTATGTGTCTGTATCTGACTCTCTCAGAATAAAATAGTAACCTCTTTCTAGTTAAGTAATAATAAGACAACACAAGGTTTTAGAAAAACATACCTCAATTATTTACTCAATAAAGAAATTATTATCTCCAATGAATGGTGAAAATGAAATAATGATATGGTAGTTATTTTCAATCCTTCAAATCAATCGCAATTTGAATATCACGCCCACATATATGCACGGTTTAGAGGCATCGCCATTAGAATGTACAACATGGATAAGTGACATCCAGCAAAGAAAAGGAATTTCTCTGAGATAGAAATAGAGACGCTCAGGTCTCAGGTGCAGGTCAACAGCTTGATTGTTAAAAGAAAATGCGGTGTTGACTGAGGTTACTGCTACAGTCATTGAAAGAGATTAGCGAGAAAATGAAGTGCATTTCAAATAAATTAATTATTTTCACTAAACGTTCCACGTTGTATTTTTTAAATAGCTTTCTTACCCAAGATAGCACTTACTATATTTGAAGCATAGAATAAATTCCTGTCTCCTTCGTAGAGGCTGTTGTGGCCACTGATCTTCATTGAATGGCATCGTTCTCCAGCGCAATATCGTGGAGAACCCCCGCATGCCATAATTATGATGCATGTCTGCTCTGGGGTGTATAACAGTCCCCCCACACCCCGCTTACCCAAGACAGAGCCACCTGCCCTTGAGCAAACCTATACATCACTCCACTGTGTTTCGTGTGCGTGTGTGCGCACTGTTGAACCTGCGCTCCTGCTTGTTTGGGAACTTGCAAGTGGTGTTATATGGTACTCAGTCAGGGCATAACCTTTGTCACCTAGAGGAATAACATCCAACCGTTTCACCAAAGAACTATGTAGAACTATCATAATAATTGTACGAGTAATAACTCACAGAGGAGATTACTCCACCCATGCAGTGCGCCCTCCTGTAGCCTTGTTCCAACGCTGCAGTTTAAAAAAATAAGAGTTCCCACCTAGCCACCGGGCTACCATATTCAGAACAAACATCCTGGCATCCCATATGATTTGAATGTTGATTGAATAAAACATTTTTTTGCTATTGATAAATGCGTAATCATTCATGGATGGTGGCTACAGACGCAATACAATCAATTGCCCCAATCACATTTGGAAACCCAGCAATCTCATAAAATTGTCTTTAATCATAGTTAAGGTCCTCGAACAGAGCCAGATCTGCCATTGCTTCGACTTCAGGACTGCCAAAGCGACTGCCAAAAGGCGACTGAATAAACATTACACCAATCACATACAAATCTAACCTAATGTTTATATATTTATTATTTGATTGAAATTGTTGTTTGCCTAATTTCCGCCCTCATGTTCTAGGCTACCTTGAAATGAAAGGGAAAAAATTAACCACTTAATAGCAATATGCTGTATACAATTAATTCGTAATTCTGAAATGTAACTTGCAATATGGGGTAGTTGGGATGCACACACATTCATCAATGACCGCTGGTACAACAATTTACTGAACCAGGTGGTTATACCATGAACACAGCTAGTCACACTGGAGAACTTTGCGTACACAAGGTCAGACCAGACGTGAGATTTTATCGCAGCCTACGCTCACGTTCAAGTTGATAAATCCCTTGCTTTGCATAGGAATTGGCGTATGCCCGCCTGTTTTAGGTCGTACGCACATTTCATAAATGAGTGCCAAAATGTCCTTTTTAAAGAAAAATACTGAATTGTCCCTACTATTAAAGACAACACTGGAAATTAATTCTCCCTCTTTTTTAAGGAAAACACTATCAATACTGTACCATATATAAATGCACAGACAACAATTTAAACCCTCAAATGGATTAATTCAGAAAACCTCCAATGTACCAACTTCAAAATTACTTATACCAACATCATTTGTGGGCCCACACACACACACACACACACACACACCTTACTGCACTCTAAAGCCGGCAACCAAAATGATTAATAAAATAAAATATTGTAGCAGGCCTGATGTGTTGCTTGTGTTCGTTGTGGCCCAAAACGTAGGCCTGATGCTTTGCGTGTGTTCATTGTGGCCCAAAACCTAATGACCGTTTCACTTTTCTATGAGCAAACAAAATGAAGGATACCTTGAATTAGTGTGTCTGTCCCATCCTTTCTCCAACAGTCACAGGAGCAGGCTCAGCATCCAATTAGCATTTCAACACAAATTCCATCTGTTTTTCTTTTCTCCTTCAGGTTTCCAGTAAAACTCACGAGTGAAACTCTGATTGCTCCAAGCTCTGTCTGAGTCTCTATCCTGTCTTCAGGTCGAAAGCAGTGCTCGAAGTGGGGCGGTACTCACCGGTACTGCGTACCGCAATTCTACATTTTACTTTTAAGCATACCTGCACTTTTTCTTGCGTACCACCAGGTAGCCGGTACTCAATAACACTGACGGAGAAAGCGTCAGTGTCAGAGAAATTGGTATTGATCCTAATGTTACATACACTACACTACCCAGAGGGCACTACGTGACTTCAGATCTCTTGATGAATCACGTAAAGGCAAGCAGTCGGCCCACCCTATCACAAGTTCGCTTCTCCACGGACGCTAGTTCGAAAAAGCTGTCTGATGCTGGTCTGATGCATGCGCCTGCCGCCTGACAGTAACAGATTTTTCACTGCTGAAAACCAAGAAACTAAAAAGTTTCTCTAAAAATAAGTGTTTTTTTTGTAAGTCAGTTAGCCTGGCTTCAGAAAAGTACTAAAAGAACGTGTTCCAGAGCCAGACACCGTCAACAGAGGTCTAAGTCCATCAGAAACATCAGGTACGATTCATGAGCTTCAAACTTACGTTAATTAAAACCCTTCACAGTCTCCCAACGTTCGCGATTATTACTTGGTACCGTTGGAAAGATGAAGATCAGACAAAAATAATGTGTGGTGGCTCATCCTTGTGGGTTAAACACAGCCGGAGCTATAGCGCCTCAAATTTGGTCATGTGTTTTAGACGGTAGCCTTTTTTACTAAACACATTTCAGACAGGATGTAAAAAAATAGCTGGGATTTCAAAAACGTATAGAAATTTAGTAAGAAATGGGTGCAGCATTTTGATGTTGACTTCGTTGTATGGCCTCCAAACTTAGCACACTGGTCCACGAGCCCCGGGGGCTTGACAATATGCATTAAAATGTCTTATTCATCATGGTTTACAGGCTCTTTAAAACATAGTTAATATATATATATATATACACACACACATATGTTCTTTAGTTTTTTGGGGATAAATGTTTAATAAAACAAAATTGAATAACCCAGGATGTTGGATTTCATTCATCCATGTTGTACCCATGGGTCTGCTGAGTCAAAAACCATAAAGCACTGCACTATAGATCAAAGTATAGCCTTTCTATAGGCCAAAAGATCAACTTTGTGCCAGGTGGACCTAAAACTCCTTAGACCTTGAAGGTTGATGTGAGCGGAACTGCTAGCATTAATGAGGAGTCTGCAGCTACCAACCTTAAATTTACCTTAGTCAATGACACCGATGTCAAATGTGAGTAACGAAACACATGCATGGCCTGACTATTGGTCAAGGGACATACACACACGACTTGTTTAAATAAATACATTTAGCTACATTCTTAGAAATAACAATAAATTGTTGTAGCAGCAATATCTAAACGTTTTGTTTTTCACTGTAGAAATCTCGAATGTCATAACCATTTGCCAGTCAAGAGAGTACCGACACCTTTTTTTCCCCACTTAAAGCACTGCTTGAAAGCCTGAAACTGTTCAACTGCGGGAGTCAAACTTTAACTGCAAAATGTCGTTCACAACTAATGAACCGATTCCAGCCTACACTTCAAAGTGGCTAAGGCTAAGGGTTAACATTAGCACTAGCACAAAAGTAAACAGTCTCTGAAATTACTCTCGTTTCTCAATATGCAACTTGTCACTCTTGTCACTGGTTGTCGTGCCAACAACAATGTACAGTACATTTTTATGTACAGTACATTTAGGAACAGTACTGTACATAAAAATGTACTGTACATTTTTATGTACAGTACATTTAGGAAACCCGTACATAACTGTACATAAAAATGTATTGTTGTGGAGTGACTGGTAGGCCTATAGTGAGAGTGTTAGTGAGTAGTACTGTGTTTGTTATATTTGCTGTGTTTGTAAATGTGGATTATTAACACTCTGTTCCTTTTTGTGTTCCCAGAGGAGGAGAGGACACACCTGGGAGTGTGTTAGGCAAGACGGCCTGGCGTTACACCACCCGTAGGGTAATTCCCCTGTTAAAAACACTAGGTTAGACCTGGACAGACCACACACTTTGGATAGGGCGCCTCATTTGTGTGCCAGTATAGGTGTAGGTCTGTGTATGTGTTAGTTTAGAGCAGGTAAGAGTTACCCTTTGTTTTACGTTATTTTCTTTGGTTCTGTTCAGCCTCTCCTCCCAAAATTATTATTTATAAATTTACCGTGGCAAAATAAAAAGCCCTTTGTTTAAACGGTACTTTGGTTTCTTTGTCCTTACTCGCACTCTCGACCCCATACCTCTTTTGCTGACTGGCTGGGTTTTCTGAGCAGATTTTCGGAGGTGGGGTAACCTACCTCTATCATTGATAGGGAAGATCAACGCGGTGAAAAAGAACAGTCTACCTAAATTGATGTACCTTTTTAATTCTATACTGTTGTTCCTGCCAAAGTCCTTTTTTAAGGCAATCAATCAAGCAATTTCTTCCTTCATCTGGGGTGAAAAGGTGCCCAGGGTCAGTAGATCTCAACTCCAGAGATGTAAATTCAATGGAGGGCTTGCACTTCCCAATATTCTATACTATTACTTGGCGGCCAACCTTCAGAAAAGTTTACTGTGGTTACATGCCCCAAACACGCCATGGTGCCATTTAGAAGATAGGTTGTGCCTCTCTTCATCTCTCTCTGAGATTAGTCTGCTCTGCACTCCCAGTATCTCCTCGTTACACTGGTAATCCTGTAGTATTAACTACTCTCAAAATCTGGTACCAGTTCCGTAGCCACTTTAAATTTTCTTCTGCATCTATCATGGGCCCCATTAATAAAAAAACATACATTTCCCTCATCGGTTGATGACAAAGCCTTCTGTTTTTGGAAAGGGAAAGGTATTCAAACATTCTTTGATTTATATGAAAATGGAGTCTTCTATTTTTCTCAATATGTCTGTTAAATACAACTTGCCTTCATCTCATTTTTTCCGCTATGCACAGTTGAGGCATTTTGTTTCCAATCAGTTCAAAGGCTTTCCTTGCATACCCCTAACCCAGCCCTGGGATGTATTGCTGACTATCTCACCCCTACAGAAATCTTTGATTTCCCGGGTCTATTGCTGGATTATGTCATGTGACGACCAGTCCATGGATAGAACTAAATCTGCTTGGGAGCAGGAGATGAGGATGGTATTTTCTAAGGAGTTCTGGGAAGAGGCAATTAAAAGAACAAGTTCTACCTCTTTCTGTGCCCGTCTGGGTCTCGTTCAATTTAAGGTTATACACAGAGTACATTACTCAAAGTCTAGACTATCCAAAATGTACCCAGCAGTGATGGATGTGTGTGACAGGTGTCACTCCTCTCCCTGTGACCTATACCATATGTTTTTACTTGTCCAAAACTAAATAGCTTCTGGAATTCAATATTCCATACTTTTTCTGAAGCCCTCAAAATTCACCTGACTACATGCCTATTAATTGCTCTTTTTGGAATCCCAGGTAACTCGATGAAATTTAACAATAAATACTCTGAAATTATTGCTTTCACAACATTATTAGCCAGACGAAAGGATTTTACTATTGTGGAAATCCTGTCAGCCCCCCTTAGCTTCCCAGTGGCTAACTGATGTCCTATTTTATTTGCAATTGGAGAAAATTAAGTACTCCTTGAAGGGATCTCAATCTAAATTCTCTGAAAAATGGAAGTCATTTATCTCATATTTTAACAGTTTGCAGAGGCTTCCAACAGATTTTCCTTAAACCAAGTTAGTATTAGTCTTAATATTGTAAATTATATATAAATTTATGTCCGTGTGATGTGTTTCCGTCTGGATGTTTTTTTAGGGGTTTGGGGGTAGGGGAATCGGGTGGAGTGTATATACAGGAGGGAAGGGGAAGGGTATGGGGAAGAAAATTTAGCTATGTACCTTTTTTTGTCATCATTGCTGTACATGTGATATATATATATATATATATATATATATATATATATAAAAGAACAGGCTGGACTAAATACTCAATTAATGAGGGGTGTGCAGGTGAGGACTAATTAACAGAACTGATAGGATAACAAAAAATATGTGCTAGGGTCATGTGACACAAAGAGCAGGAAACTGGATCAAAACAAAACACACAGGGGAGAAACCATAGGGACATTAAACTAGGGACAGGGAACATAGGAGAACCTAACCAATGACAAAACAAGGAACTATCATAACACTACCTAATACTCTGGGGACATTGGGACAGTATGCAAATACTTGTGGTTGTGCTGGAGCACATTGACTAAGAACAGGTGGTATTTATCAAGGAACATCTCCATAAACTGTTTGTAGGAATATTCCACACCTCCACATAAAACAATTAATACAAACTATCGATAAATGAGGCCCCAGGTGTGGCATTCACATTTGGAAGCTGTTGCTGTGAACCCACAATGTGCGGTCAAAGGAGATCTCAATGCAATTCATGAGAGAGATAGCAGGAACATTAGAAGTGGCCAAAACAACATTTCTTACATTCTGAAAAAGGAGAATGCACTGATGAGCTCTGCAACACAAAAAGGCCTGGAAGTCCATGGAAGACAACAGTGGTGGTTGATCATAGGATCCTTTCCATAGTAAAGAAAATCCCCTTCACAACATCCAGCCAAGTGAAGAACAATCTCCAGGAGGCAGACATATCATCATCCAAGTCTACCATGGAGAGAATATTTCACAAGAGCAAATACAGAGCATTCATAAACCTCAAGAATAGAAAGGCCAGATTAGACTTTGCCAGACAACATGTACAAAAGCCAGCCCAGTTCAGGAACAACATTCTTTGGAACCTGTTCCAGAATGATGGAAAGGGAAAAGTATGGAGAAGGCTTGGAATGGCTCATGATCCAAAGCATACCACATAATCTGTAACACACGGTGGAGGTAGTGCGATGGCATGAGCATGCATGGATTCCAATCGCACTGGGTCACTAGTTTTTATTGATGATGTGACAAAAGACAGAAGCAGCCGGATGAATTTATGAATGTATAGATATATATATATATATAAATGCACTGGTCAAAAATATAAAGGGAACACTTAAACAACACAATGTAACTCCAAGTCAATCACACTTCGGTGAAATCACACTGTCCACTCAGGAAGCAACACTGATTGACAATCAATTTCACATGCTGTTGTCCAAATGGAACAGACAACAGGTGGAAATTATAGGCAATTAGCAAGACACCCCCAATAAAGGAGTGGTTCTGCAGGTGGTGACGACAGACCACTTCTCAGTTCCGATGCTTCCTGGCTAATGTTTTGGTCACTTTTGAATGCTGGCGGTGCTTTCACTCTAGTGGTAGCATGAGACGGAGTCTACAACCCACACAAGTTGCTCAGGTAG